>JARLTB010000230.1:3980000-3995000 GCA_030141615.1 Unio pictorum
TCTGCATTTGAAAAGATTTATCGACGAGGCCCTCTACGCTGGCCAAATCTGTTACAAGTTGATCCTGGCAAGGAATTTCAAGGCGCTGTTTTATCATCGATGAAACATCACAATGTCACCATCAGACAAGGGCATACTGCACTACATCGCGATCAGGCAATTGTTGAACGATTTAATCGGACTCTTGCTGAACGGTTATTTGGATATCAATACGCGAAGGAGTTTATTCAGGATAAAAGATCCCGTGAATGGGTTAAGAGATTACCAGCTGTGATTACCGCGCTCAATAACGAGATTACTCGAACAATTAACATGAAACCTGTCAACGCGATTAAAAAGAAGTCAATACTTGAAAAACCACAAAAAGATTTCAAAGAACCAATTCTTGGTAGTAATGTCACTGTTAGGTATTTATACGAACCAGGAGAGCTTGAAGGTGGCAGAAAAAGGGCTACCGATCCTATTTGGAGTGTTACTGCACACAAGATATCTACTATAACACGATCTACGGGTAGACCAGCAATCTATAAACTGGATTCAACTGCTCCTCAGCGAGGATTTACTCGACAACAACTACAGGTAATTCCCGAGGATACTCAATTACCACCGCGGGGTCTTAATTAGCGCCGTTGCGTCTGTTGCACTCAAGACAAGTCAACATCACATTGTTTCTGACATGACCGAGACTGTTATTTTTTCTGTCTACGGTAAATTGGCGAGGATCTTTATCCGAATACTGCCAACGCATTATACAATTGCAACTCGCGCAGTGATTATTCTGTTGTTGTTTCAGCGTAATTATTAATTTAGCATCAATGTCAAATTCTCGTTGTTTTTTTTTGTCTTGTTGTTTGTAACCGGAGAGTTTTTTATTAATGATGCTAACATCAACGATGCTTGCATCATCCATTGTGGTATCATCTTCGCCACCTGACTCTGTCATGACAATTCTTCGAAGCTGATTTATTCTTCGCACTCTGGATACTGCGAGATAGACTAAATTCGACCATTCGATGCGATTATCTACCATCCAAACAATTGTATCCGATATAGTTAATCCCTGTGAAGAATGTATCGTCGCTGCGTATCCTAGCGTCCATGGGGATTTATTAGCACGCAATGCATTTTCGACGACGTTGATATCAACCAGCACAATATCATTTAACACGAGAATCTGCTTTTCACTCTTTCCTGGAATATCAACTTCTATATTCTGCTTTCGTGTATCCGAAGGCCTATAACACAACGGTACTGGAAGTGTTGCAAATTTTTCTTTATGCGTTTCAAATAACTTCATCTGAAGTGTGTCTCTGACTATTTTTCTACTTGCAATTATCAAATCGGTTGGTCTCCACGCTCCCCAAAAATCATTCATGGAAGTTTCTGAAATTATTTCACGCGCTATTTCGCATTGAATTTTATCCGGCTGTAATCTAATCAGTGCTTTGAACTCGCGTAATTGTTCATCAAGTGATCTATAATCAGTGATAATTTCTTCATAGTAGTCTACAAAACCCTTTAGCCATTCATGTGGAGATGCACCGACAAATGGTGGTGGTTGGCCGTGATCACCGCACATGACGACTTTTGTGTTTTTGTTTAACAACCATTCGAGAAATGTTTGTAATACATCTAATGACACTGTGCATATTTCATCCCAAATTATGATTTCAGGAATGAATTTATCACCCATACGCTCAGGAGTCCATTTATCACCCTTCCATCGAAAGAAACTGTGATAAGTACAGGCATTTACCCCTCGCTGTATCATCTCTCTGGCGAGTCTGTGAGTCGGTGTTAACACAATCATGTTTGACCGACGATATAATTCAATTGCACGAGTTGTCTTTCCTGACCCACCACAACCGTTTAAATAAACTGTCTTGTATCTACATATTGGATCAGATACCGGTGGTGCATTAGAAAATTCTGATTGAATCTCATCACATTTTAAGTACTTTTCATCCATGGTAACATCTGCCGATTCACAATACTCATGTAGCGTCTCCTTTTTAAATCTCCAACATCCCCACGCTTCCTCCTGGGATGTGAATTTAGCTACATCTGATTTGTATTTATTGTGTATATACATCGAATCAGTAGCTACTCTAACCGCGGTATTAGGAAATCTATTTATCATCGAAAATAAATTGATAGAAGCATAAGCTAGCATAGAACTTCTCAAATGTGTGTACTGGGAATTATATCCATCACAGTAGGTAACAACCGTACCCAATTTCTCACCATTGGATAGAAAAGCATCCTTACGGGATACAAGTTTTCCCTGTTTCGTTAAATCCGTTACAAGAAAATCGTATTCAGCGACGTCTATGATCAACCGCGAGGAAAATTTTGCATTGTCGTATCTTCCACCCTGGGTAAATTTACCGATTATTCTTCGTCCAAAATCCTTTGCTTGTTCTTTTTTACTTTCAAATAACTTCTTAGACCAATTTATGATTTCTTCTTCATTGAAATTCTTCGAATTTCCATCTGGACACTGTTTTCGCAGTTCGCTAATTATACGATCTAGATCGGGTTGTGGTAGCCAAACTTCTTTCTGAGCTCGATAGCATATAATAGCTTCGGAAACAATCAACGATATCAGCATTCCACAATCAATCATATATCGTAGTAACACTATTGGCATCCAGGCCTTTTCAGATATATGTCTACCAAGCCAAACATAACTACACGGATGTAACCCTGTAGCGAGTTCAAATGATATCACACGAGCGAATCCGGTTAAATCAAAATCAGGTAATGGCCCATTAATCGCAACACGAGTCATTTCATGCGTGGGGTGTCCAAATCGTTTAAAATAGTTACTACATTCTCCATACCCGAGAAAACTTCCAGGATAACACGCGGATATATCAATTGAAATCATACCGTCACGATGGTATTTTGTATTCCACAGTCCTCCATGACCAAATTCGACGCAACTCAATTTAACGTCCTCGAGAAAATCACTTCGTGTTGGACGCCATGAGTTTTTTTCTCTTGCGAAGTGAGCTACCACTGATGGAATAGTAAAACTATCCGTCAATAGTTTTTCATGGGAACTCTCCGGTGAAAAATCACTAGCGATTTTTCTCATTCTGTTATCTAATTCTTCAACGCGATATAATTCACCATTTGGTCTTACAAATTGATCAAATCCCAATTCGGAACCAGCACTACTAAGTAACCACACTGACACAGGATCATCTTTACACAACGCATGAATAGCATCAAATAATTTCTCTTCATAGAAAACATCCCCGACGAATTCCGGGGGGATATATCTCACGGTTCTATCTCGTGGAAATATTGTTACTGCAGGTGTCCACGCGTGTTCGTTATGATCAATAATTTGTATTGGAGTTCCATTTTTGTTATATTTCGGTTCGTATAAAACTTCTCCGGTTATCGTCATAACGGTTATTGGGAATCTTAATGATGTTTCTAATTTAGCTATATCAGAAATCTTTGCACCGTGCTGTTTCACTGTCAGTTCCCATTCGGTTATTTTCCTAAGTCGCAGATCAGTTAGTTTATTTCCTCGGGATGCATTTGTGAAGTGTTCCATTACCCGTGTTGCTACACAATTGAGCCTTGACGAAGTCAACGGTGAATATTTCATAGGAGCTAGTTTTGCAATATCAGGTTTATCATTTAACGGATATATCCCATAAACGATTGCTGTTACGGGATAAGATCTCTCGTAGTATGGTTTGTCAATTCCAGTTAGAATTCCTGGTTTGGAATCTCTACTTACAATGACAGTTTTTTTATCCTTGAGGATTGGTTCAAATTTATCCCTGATAATCCATTTGCCTTCGACTTCGATAATGAATTTTATTCTGAAAAAATACTTTTGTTGGGAATTGCTTTGTTTGGGAATTGCTTTGCTTGAAATCCTTTGGATTTCCACCTTTGGATTTTACACCCTTGAATTTCTCATGGGAATTGCTTTGCATGAAATCCTTTGGATTTCCACCTTAGGATTTTACACCAAGGTGTGAAATTATCTCAGCTGCTCTTTTATCGTTCATAGTAGCATCGATGATGGGTACATTGACATCTTCATCAATAATTCGAAATGTCGACCAACAGTATGCTGCACCGTCTCGGTAGAATTCATTAAAACACTCCCTGATTTTACCGAGTATAGTTCTATCACCGATTAGACGTTTTGGTGTATCAGAGACTCTATCAAGATTGAATTTAGTATTTTTCCAGGGCTTAATTTTCGATAATCTTTGGAACTCCCTAGCAAGATTGAATTTAGTATTTTTCCAGGGCTTAATTTTCGATAATCTTTGGAACTCCCTATCAAGATTGAATTTAGTATTTTTCCAGGGCTTAATTTTCGATAATCTTTGGAACTCCTCCATGTTATAATTAAAATAAGTATTTAAATAGAAAAATATAGTATAATGAATCACTGCAAGTGGCTTATGATTGGATCAATAACCCCGTGTAACAAATCATGCAGAAGCGAATTCTGTGGGTATCATATGCAAAGTGTGAGAAACGGTTCAAAAGGTCCTCTCCCATGCCTCCAATGTGGGGTGGGCGTTAGAGGAAAATCGCAGTTGTGTCTTGCTTGTGGGGGTAAACGATACAGGGAACTAAAACGCTATTATGACAAACGAATCAATGATTCCGTCCTTGATAAAATCAAGGACAAAATCATCAAAACCCCTCAAGATTATATCAAGAGGTTTATAATAAATTAGACAAATAGTATTATTATACAAATGAGCCAAGATTTCAGACCTCATCCAGTGCTTGTTAATTACGAAGCCTCCAGTGATGGTGTTGTCAGGCACCGCAGACTAAAAAACCCGGTTGGATATCTGAATAATATGGGTTATTTGTTGTTTAGTGCTAGAAATAAAACATATCTTTGTCACAGAATTATTTTTGAATGTCATAACGGATTAATCGAAGACGGATTTGTGATTGATCACATAAATGGCGTGAAGACTGATAATTGTCTTGAGAATCTTCAAGCCGTCTCACAAAGTCTGAATGCAAAATTAGGTGGAACTGGCAAATATGCAAAACGTCCTAGGGGAGTTAAATCGTTTGATTTAGAAACCAGCGAGGAGAGAATCTTTCATTCGATAAACGAAGCCAGTAGATACTTTGACATTTGCATGCCTTCAATTCGATTTGTTGCACAAAATTTAATTAAAACATCTCTGTCTAAAAAAAATGGTCATAAAGTAAGATTCGTATACACCTGAAACGATTCAAGGGAGATAAATCCCCATGGACAAATCCAACCACTCAAAACACTCTACCTACTAAGTTCCCTTGTATTATGACGTCAAAGGAATTTGTCGCCTGCTATATTACCTGTACTTGACTGGCGCGCCCACGTGACTGTAATGGAGATATAATACATGAGTTTCGATAGAGAATAAAACTTTTTATTGTCGCTTGTGGGCTAAAACTGTATTATTTATTTAAGCTAACTCGTTCTTTTCAGTACAAATTTTTTTATTTATCTACATATCTCATGTGTGGGGGGTAAAGCAGACAGCTAACTCGTTCTTTTCAGTACAAAAATTCTTTATAATCTAACGCATTACCTATGTTCGCTCAGCCGGAACGCGAGTGTTTTCTATTCATTGAAGTAGGTGGGCGTGGTTAAAATTCCTTGTATACAGCTCTTTGTGAATGTATTTTATCTAGAGAATTATAACAGAGTAAAAACGCTGTTTTATTTAACAACTGTATTATTTTGTTTAAAATATTTCTCATTGTTGCAGCATAAAATTGTCTGTTTTAAAAATCTCTTATTGTTAAGTATATCAGAAGATATATATATTAAAAAATCTCTATTCTGTATGACTATTCCGTGGTGTAATGGTATCGTGTTTGTCTTGTAAACATAGATCTATCAACTACGTGTTCGGTCCCCATAGCAGATACATTATTTGATGGCGAAACGGAAGATGTTTTTTCTATTAATTGAGGGGGAGGGGCGATCCCCCTCAGCCAAACCAACATTGTAACTCATGCTATCGCATTCTCGGTAGCGTGGGTTGGTGTTTTTTTCCAACTCATGCAACCATGAATTCGATTTCATGGGTTGCCATGTTGGTTTGGTTTACCACGCCCACATCATTACATCACAAATTCCATCATCGTTTCATTGAATATATCCATCCTTAATTAAGTACATGTTGTGACGTCACCCCAAGCATATCTTCTGGGCGGTCTAAGATGGCGTTTGCCACCTTAGGCCTCCCGCCGGAGATGTATGTTTCGGGTCCCCTTGGGCTTACTTGTATGTGAAGGCAACCAAGGAGTTCCAAAGATGTGTTGTCGTAAACCTCTGGGTCTCTCTGACGTCATAAGGCGCCAGCGAGATTGCCAAATGAGTGTTTTTTTTTTTTTTTTTTTTTTTAATAATTAGAGATACAGTATACTATATTTATATAAAACTATAAATAATGGATATCAATGATGTAAATGCTATAATTGCTGAAATCTCAAATTTAAAAAATAAAGGGGTATTATTATCTGAAAGTCTCGACTGTGACAGGATTACCTCGGAATATGAAGATATTGAATATCAGTCTAGTAAGGGTCGTTATGTTTTACCCAAGATGTACAGGCTCGTGAAAGGAATTCAAAAATCCATCAATGCTTGTTTGTACGGTAACGACATTAATTTATTTAAAACGCTATTTAACACCGTTGAAGCAATACGTCAAAAGCTCGGCCAAGAATATCAAAAACGAGCTGAAATTAGTTCTAAGGTTCGTGATCTTAGAAAAATGTTAAACGAGGAAAAACCCGTATCTTAACCACATGAGTGATAGGCTTTCAGTAATTTTTATTAAAAGTAAATTTTTTTTAGCGTTTTTTGTAACTACATTGAATTTTCTCCTGAAAGAATACTCAGCAGTTTGGACCTGCCCATGCAGTTATGTGCATAATGGATGATCTGGTCGTAGTAGCAAGTAATCACCGCGACGCCTCCATTTTTACGTAGTTGTTCTTGTTGCCGCGTCGTTAACACAAATCACCGTTCTCAGATATTACAATTCTGAAACCCCCAGCGATGTTATTTCTGAAACATTCACGGATAGCGTCGTACAGTTTAACCCTGTTGAAGATGGATACGTTAGCTTGATGGTACATTATTTAATAACTAAGTTATTTAATTGTGATGGAAACCCAAAGGGTTTTACATTTGAAAAATTAGTTCATAAACAATATATGGTAGGTGAATCGCTTACAACTAGATTAGCCCGAGAGCGGCTAGCAGCAATTAAAAAGTTTATACCGGTTCGAGACAGACTTCGCGAGAAACTTCAACAACGACAACAAGCGCAGACTGACTTTTCTGTGTCAAGTGAACAACTGTTTACTCCGATAACAAGTGCGACCAAAGATGTGAAAACAGCAACTGAACGAGCAATATACGGAGATATTCCTAAGGAAGGCAAGCGACGAGAAGTGCCTGTTCTTGGTGTGCTTGAAAAGATAGCAGCAGAGACCGGACAAACACGCGCAGGGATACAACAGTTATCCAGTGATATAAAAACTCAACGCGAAATTGAAGAACGCGAAGGTGCAGCTGCAGGAAGAGACTATTCACCTGAGAATATATTTACAGTCGCAGCAATAAATGAAATTGAAGGAATCCGAACGGATTACGAATTAGCTGATTTTGCTAGAGAAAATTTTCCAAAGGGTAAGAGAGAGAATTTTTTAAAGGACGAGTTTAAAAGTTTTATAAAAAGCAAAGACACTTGGGCATCAAAAATATATTTAACGAAACACGGCGGGGATAAAATCTCAGCGTTGCAGCACCCTGGTTATGGTTACTTTCTAGCTGCGGTTAAAGGCGGTCCACAACCACCACGTTATACGGAGGATCCAATCCCGGAAGAAATAGACATAAGAGCAGAAGCCGGTTCTAAGAAAGCAAGTGGAAAAGGATATTCGATTAGAAATCCAAATGATTTCAACGCTGGAGTCTTTGACTCTACCGTGACATGCCCTGGTAACATTCTAAGTGATATATCACGGTTAGAGGTTCTCATCGGAGGGAAACGAGCTGGAAATAACTCCGTCGAGATAATTAACGAGGCCGCTGATATCTGTAGACTATTATTTGCCGGCGGTATCATGGACATTGATGTATATCGAGAACTTATTGCTGAATTAGTTGAAAATCACAGAGACGCCCTACGTTATGATGAAAATCCAATGGATGTAAGCGATTGATCATTAATTGAAAAACTACTAGTTTTATAACAAGATGATTATACACTACAACCATGATAAACCAGTAAGCGTCTACGTGGTGAACTCACGATTGCCTGTTTATAGAGCATATTACGGAGATGGTTTCGGCAATACCATTGCGGGGTTATTTACAAGAATGGCTCCCAAGGTGGCGCCGTTAGCTAAACAATTATCAATGAAAGCCATTGATGTAATTCGTGATAAGGGTATTGGCAAAATCGGAGATCTCGCCGGAAAAGCGTTTTCTGCCGCGAAAGATAAAATAGCATCATTAGTGAGACGCGGAAAATCCAAAGGATTTTCAAAGAAACCGTTACCGTCTACAGCGGAAATGCCTGCAAGTGTTAGTAAAATTATAAATAACGCAGTAGATGAAAAACTAACGCAATTGACTTCGTCACAATTGACAGCTTCACCGGTAACAGATAGCGCTATCATGAACGCGATAGCAGGAAGTGGTTTGAAACAAAAAAGAAATTCGAAGAATTTTCAACGACGATGATTACAAAGATGAAATTGCTTTGCAATTCACCAATTGAAAACGCTAGTAATGTTATAAATGTTTAAACGAACAGCTGATCCCGCGTTAGATATGGAAGCCCCAGTGCGCAAAGACGATTCCGTCCGCGATTATCAATACTATTCCTATCATGCAATACAACCCGACCTACGATCGCGAATTGAACTTCAAGTTCAAGATACCAGTAAATACTTTTTGCCATGTGAAGCATTTATCGAAGTAGAAGGAAAACTTGTAACAAATGTTCCAGCTGATACCCCATATGCAAATGATTCAAATATCCGAGTTGGTTTCGTCAACAATGGTATAATGGCGTTATTTGAAAGTGCAAGATATCTCATTGATGGAAAAGAAATTGAATCAATAGACCGTGAAGTTGATGTTGCAACAACAATAATCGGGCTAGCAAGATACTCCGATGATTATACAAGATCGGCTGGTCCATCTATGATGTTTGCAAAGGATACCTCTGATAACGCTGACCACCTTCAATACATTAAAGTGTTAACACCGCAAGACACTTCAGTTGATAATCAACGAGAAGCAACTAATCCAGAACGTCGAGCTAGACCCGGAGCTGCGTTTGATATTCTTGGAGGCGTTAATGGTAATTTCAATTTAGGATTTTTAACACGAAAATTAGCATTGCAAGAACAGCAGCGATATTTTTCATGTGCGATTCCACTCCATCATATATTTGGATTCTGCAGAAATGTAAGAAAAGTCATCTATGGAGCCAAACACACAATCGCGTTAGTGCGAAAAGGCAATGACAATGATGCAATTTGGCGTACTGGTGCCGATGAAGGTAAAGTTGTTTTGAGTAAAATAGTATTATGGATGCCAGTAATGACTCCATCAATTACCACGGAAGAGCGGCTACTTTCATTTATGGAAACAGGTGGTAAATCATTGCTAAGTTGGCTAACAACAACGACTGATGCTAAAGAGGATAATGTTAATGGTACATTTACATGGCACCTGGCATCAAAACAAGGCGTTTCAGCTCCACGTCATATATTTATTGCGCTGCAGAATAGGAATCGATTAGGTTCCCAAGAACGCAGTCATATGATATTTGATCGGTTAGGGGTAAGTGAGGTTTCACTGAGAATAAACGGACAACAAGAACCATCTGAGGATATACAGCTTAATTACGGAAACAACCAGATAGCACGTGTGTATCATCGGATGCTGTCATATATGGGTCGTGATCAAAATGTTGATACTGGTTTGCAAATATCTCAACTCGATTTTAAGAACTTGTATCCAATTTATTACTTTTCACTGGAACATCTTGATTTAACAAGGCAATCCGTTGTTGACATACATTTTAGGGCTCGTATAGATCCTGGTGGTGTTGATTATAGAGCGGTTGCTGTTATTCTCAGCGACAAATCAATGTTGTTAGAAGGGGCTGGCGGACGAATGAGAATCGTTGATGCACCAGTGGAAAATATGTAAATGAACTTGAAGAGTTTCCAATTAGATCAATTGAAAGCATAAATGTGTTTTACAATAAAATGACATATAGTGTTGTTAGTGTCAAGCTGACTGATGGTCAGGTCAAGAAATTGCAATCAAAATCCGCTAAAGAATGTGGAACCACAATAACGTTAAAAGCAGCGCAGATGTCCGGCGGTACACATAAAATATCACTGACGGATCGTCAAATAAAACATTTCAATGATGCAATGAAAAAACGGCGAGGAGTTCAAATAGAATTTTCAAAAGCCGCAGTCGCCAACATGATAAAATCAGGTGGTATATTTCCATTGTTAGCTGCAATACCAGCATTGATTGCAGCGGCTGCCCCAGCGGTGGCGAAAGCGGCAGCGTTGGGAGCCGTTGAGACCGCGGCAGGGATGGCGTTGAAAAAGGCAACTGGGAGCGGGTATAAAAAAAAAGGAAAGGGGTTGTACCTACCAGGAACCCCGTATTCATGGTACAGCGGCAGATCCGTGAACGGATCGGGTCTAAGAAGAATACCAGGAACGGTTTATTAATTCAGAAATCTTCGATTTCCGAACCTATGGTTCCCAAATCTTCGATTTCCAGCCCAATTGTTGAGGAACCTATGGTTCCCATGTCCAATTTTGATTTAATTGATGCTGCTAAAAAAATAGCGATAAAAAACTTCAGAGGGGTTTTTATGAGAGATCAATTACCGAGAAAACCTAAACACGTTGAAACCGGAATCATCAATCTTGATAACAGCAGCGGATCGGGAACTCACTGGGTTGCATACGCGATTGATCCACGTGGAATTGTCTATTTCGATTCATATGGGCTAGCCCCACCGAAAGAGTTTATGCGGTATATAAATTCTTCGACGAAACTCAAAGAGTTTCCGATTTTTTATTCCACGCTGCCAACACAACAATTAAATGATCCACCGATATGCGGCCGTGAAGTATTAAATGTCCTCGCGGAGATTTCATTAAAATCCTTTGGATCTCCGTGGAAACCACCTCATATTGTTGCAAACGAATACACGAGTGGGAAATTACAAGGTAATTTTAGAGAATCAATAAATTGAAAATACTAGAGTCTTTATAATAATGATCGATATTTGGGGACAATCTCTGTCAATGTCGGAACCCACCGCGGAAAAATCTGCGGGTTCTATCGAAGAATTAAAAAAAATAATAGAAGATGAAATCGCTGAGACGTTAAATTTAACAAGTGTTGACCCGAACGAAATAGTTGTATTTCAAGATAGCCAGGGTAAATTGAAAAGCAGTAATATATCCGTGAATGATATTTTGATACGGCATCGCGCTGCCGCTGAAAACTCTATTGCACTGTATTCCAACGATGGACAACTTAAACCAGGCGCACTTGTGTCTACGATCACCGACGCGATTGCTACCAACGAACGTGAGCTGAATGATCTTATACGAGGTTATAATAGTTTTCGCAAAAATGTCGTACATAAATTCTTTGGAACCCCGCTTGTGGTTGGCATGACTCTCGCTGAAATTAAAAACTATCTATCGCTATTCTTTTTCAACAAGGACGCGGGAAGGATGATGAATGAAAATGAAATCAAGGTAAATTATCTCGATATTTACAATGATATTTCTAAAATAATAGAAAATCTTGAGCGGGTACAAAAACCCACTAACGACGTCATTGTTAGGTTTTTTGGATCCCCACCTGTGGCAGACTCGACTCTCGCTGAAATCAGCGAGTTTATTATCAGGCATACTCACAATTCCTACGTCGCTAATAATTTCTTTGGTGTCCCCGCTACATCTACGATGACTCTCAACGATATTATTAGGTTTATGGTGAAACAAACAACACTTAATACCATCGTTGATAGATTTTTGGGGAGAACACGTGATGAATCTGAAACCACATCGTTGACAGGCCCAACCCTCGCTGAAGTTAAAAGCGCTATTGACGAACAAAAACTCATCAACGAGTTTGTTAGTAAGTTCTTTGAGGGCAGTAAACCCAAGGATATCACGACAAAATTTTCGAACATCAACTGGTATATTAAAAACCAAACAGAGCTTGGACTCAGAGACCTTCTGATTTCATTCTTTTTTAGCAAGAGGGATGGGAGGATGATGGATTATACTGAGGTCCTTGTAAACTATCTCGAAATGTACAATGATATTCTTCACCTAAAAACTCTCAAGACAAGTTATCTCGAAATGTATAATGATATTCTTAAACTAAAAGAAACTTTTGAAAAGGTAAAGATTCCGCATCCACACGGAAGCATTGAAAATATCGTGTATACGGTCGATTATGGGACCTTTGATTGGGTAAAAGAATCTAGTGTTAGATTGCCAATCGATATCGGGGAGTTGTCCAGTGGTATCTACAGGATGACGTTAGTCTCTACCAAGCAATTTGATATCATCGTGAAGGGTAAAACCTACTTTGGTGGCACCGCGACGGTAATTATCAATGGTAAAGAAGAATTTGAGATTGTCGCGGTTGATAATACAATTAAATCAACAATACACTGGTGTTTAGAATTTGTAAGTGAAATAGCCCCCCCACCCTGATCTACTTCCCGGACGATGGTGAATAATTGAAAACACTATCAGATTTAAAATAGATGACAATGATTTCATCGTCGCAATATCGATTCGACACCGTGAAAGAGTTTTCCGCGAATTTGAAATTACTTTCTGAGCGCTATCGTGAAAAAATAAAGAAATATCGCCATCGATGAGACGAAAAACTTCATCGAAGCCATCAAAAATGATTTTTCGAGGATGATAACAATCGTTATCAGCTACTGATAAAAATTTGATTAGGGTTTCAGCAACCTGGTATGTGGAATTCGTAGCGGATTTAAGTAAATAACTAAATTGAAAGGAAAATCCTTCGGATTTCACAATTGAAAACGCTTGCGTTTTTAAAATAAAAATGATTTCATCAACGCAATGTCGCTATTATCAGGTTTGAGAATTTCAGAATAGACTCAAAACCCTCACTGAGGAGTATCAAATAAAAATGAAAAAATACCGACGAAGAATCACCGCAATTGATGTTATTGTGTACTCGGTGTCAAGCGTTCTCACTGGCGCCGGAATAATACTTGCATCGGTTATAATGATTGCTCCGGTTGTAGTTCCAATTTGCATTTCTGCGGTGGCTACAATCGCGGGTATATCAACTGGGATAGCAAAAAAGATATCATCATGCAGCCAGAGTAAACTGCAGAATTACTTAATTCAATTTCATATTGCATCAACCGCATATTCGCAGTTATCCCTGATGATATCGTCGTCACTCGATAATACAATTATATCAGATAGTGAATTCTCAGCGATGGTCAGTATTTTTGATTCCGCGATATCGAAATTAGAGCGACAACATGAATATAATAACAATGACAACACCGATGGAATTGGAAAACACGAACCCGAAAACCAAAATGATCTCAATAATCTCAACCATACCAAATTGTGAGTTCTCAGTGATGGTCAGTATTTATGATTCCGCGATGTCAAAATTAGAGCGACAACAACAGTATAGCAACGATGACAACACCGATGGAATTACTTCAACGTATAGTGGAGAACACGAACCCAGTACAAACGAGCATGATATCAATAACATCAACGAAACCCGAGTTTAGTGTGAGTTTCCCTAGCCCAATCCCCGTGAAGGAGATAGCGCTAGCAAAACTACGGGTGTATCACAGTTGGCCTAATATCAGATCAAAATCATTTGGTGGTCAACAACCGAATAATTCACTGGTATTTGCAAATAAGAATAAAGACGACGGTACTCCAGAGTGGGAAACTGTTTCGTTACCAACTGGGTCGTACCAAATTAAGCAAATCAATGCTGAAATTCAGCGTAGAATAAAATCAATCACTGGAAAAGAATCAAAAATAGCTATTAATCTTCATCAACCGACGCTCTCGTCGTCGATCGAAATAAGCACAGAGGGATACATTGTAGATATCTATAACAGCTCGTTAAGAACAGTGTTAGGATGGCCTGAAAAACCACCGGAAAAATCCACCGCCGACTTAACCACAGACGTACAATCATATCATGAAATCAATCCCAGTTATCGAGATAATTTATCTGATATAAGAAAAGGAAGAATCGGCGATAGATTTATATTTACCAACAAAGACACATTGCAATGGGATTTTATCATTAAAAGAACTGCCGACTCATCTGTTACTATTTCATTTACGCTAACTGACGTCCGTGGTTATTTTAATGAAATTAAACAATTATATGAAACACAACTAGAACAACTACGGAAAAAAAAATCGCAAAAACATGTTGAAATAATAAATCAACTTATATCTGACATGGAATATATCTATGAACTAATTATTCAAACAATAATTAATGACAACAGCGACAATAAACAACGATTCCTAACCGATTACAATATCACAGAAGACAATCTGCGTAATTTCAAGTTTCCCAAATACAACGCTGATGAACTAGCAAGAATTGTTAAAACCGATATCAAGGCGCTACAAAAAGTAGATTCAACTATCCTAAAGTATAATAATGATCCAGATGTCGGTGGTAGGCATATCGCTCCTTTCAACGTGAATATTTCAACGGTGATTGCTCTCAATTTAGTATGTGATGCAATTGAAGGAAGCTATCAAATTAATCTAGAGCAATCAAATCAAGCTCAGCAGGGATATATTCTTTATTCGTTTGCACCAACAGCTCCTCCAGGATTCCTAATTATTGAAAATCCAATTAATCCTGTC
>JARLTB010000230.1:4000000-4155000 GCA_030141615.1 Unio pictorum
GAATCATCTATGAAAATAAATTTTAAAAAACTCAGCGGTTTTTAACGATGATGATTCGTTGTTGTATTCGCGATTATGAAAAAAGATTGTTAGCACCGTCGGAAAAATTTTCAACGAGGAATCAATGATAGAATCCAACACGAAAGAATTCGAAAAGAAGTATTTGGAAACAAAATCTTTTGAATTTTCTACGTAGATTTTCGTCTTAAGAGTTTCACCAAAGGATTTACATCCAGAATCTTGGAGTTCTTTTATTTGGAATTCCTGGGAGTTCATTAAAATTATCTTCGCGAAATATTTTATGTAATTCTGCATCATGTTGCATTTTTTCCTTCGTGCATACGCTCGAATAATGTTATATTCGTGCATACGCTCGAATAATGTTATATTTTTCTATTAGTCGATCGGTGAATTCTTTTTGTTTTCCAATTTTAACTGTATGCACATCACTGAGTTTGTTTAACTCGGTGAGCGCATTTTGATATTCTTTGTTGGATTTTATCATCGAGATTATTTCCTCGTTGTATTTAGTCGTCATGTTATCTACGTTGTTCCGGAGTTGATCTCGATATGCCTGTAACAGTGTGATTTTATGTTTCAGAGAAGAAATCTCTTCGCTGAGTTCTCGTTGTTTTATGCGTTGTCGATCTCTTGCGACGCGATATTCCTTGCCGGAACCTTTTTTTGTAGCTGACATGGGTTCCCTAGACCAGATTTTATATAACATGTTAATCCGATCGTTTACTCACGGGATACTTTGAGGGGGCGCTTGACACCTCTCAACGATAATATTTATTTTCATCTTCGGTGGTGAGGTACGTTGGTGCTCTAATATAACACCGTGAGAAATTTTTACCTGATAAATTGTAGTTGGAAATTACACTCTAAATTAACACTCAGAGATCGCGGAAATAAAATACTTGTACTCGGAAATTACGGTAAAAAATTACACGCTCTTTTTGAATATCATCATGGAAATTTAATGAAACTCATCAAGATTTTTTTAGGATTTCACTTACAATTTTACTGAAACGTTGTTTATCGTTGAATCCTTCAATATTTCCTGGAGACGTTCCAGAGGCATACACGAGTGAGCATAATTCACTATCTGATCGCGATTACAGCTAGTTATCTTTATAGCATCACGCTGAAGTTATTTTACTTGGTGATCCGTCAACAGAAACTTTTCATTACCAAATTTATCTACGACAAGTTCAAAGTTGCCTACGATTGCTTCCTTGGATGATCTTCTAATAGCGTCATCAAGTTTATCTTTGTCACAAACGAATACTCGTGCTTGTTGATACAATATTGTAATAGTTGTTGTAAGTTTAATCGTTGCTCAGCGATTTTACGCTTTTACATCAAGGGTAATTTGTAGTTGTTCATTTGATAGATCAATCAAATTAAAATCCTGATCAACCAATTTGAAATTTATTATTGTTATCCAAGGATTACTGCACGTCAAATACACTGGATTAATCGGGTTTTGTACAAATAAACTTCCCAGGAAAACCTGCGGAGAAAACGTATATATAGGATATAACCTTGATCTGCCCAATTTGACGATGATGTATCAGCGCTATAACTATCCAATACAACATCACAAATAAGATGTATTGCGATAATTAATGTTATATCGTTTTTGTCCGGTGATATATGTCTACCTGTTTCGTCGAGGGCGTTTTTGAATCGGAGAACATCATCTTGTATTTTTTTCGCGTTGTATTTATTTGGTTGATATATTCTGCGACGGGGTAATATTGTTTTCGGATAGTTTTGTCCACGCGGCGTGTATTTGCGGGAAATATTCATCGATGAGATCATTCAGCGATTTTTATAATTCGTGTACATTTTATATCCAGGAAATTTATAATCGCGTAGTGTATCCGTTGTTAACGAATATGTGGTTAAAAATCTTATTGCAGCTTCTTCACTCTCCTTATCACCTATGATTTTATTTTCTGCATCATTAACAAATTTCTTATTGAGAGCTTTCATATAGAGTATAAGAGAATATACTATATTAGTCTGTTTGATGAGTTTATCACGTGGAGCTGTTATATCAAGGAGATATTCCTGAAAATATTTCGTTAATTGCTCTAATTGTTTTTTATATTCTCTTTTAATTGTATCAAAATAAATACGGAGAGTTTCAATATCCCAGACAAATTTAGGAAACCTTTTGGTTATAGGATTAAGCGAAGGGGTTTTTATATCATCGAAATAAAGAAAAGTCCATATAAACGTTTCTTTCAGATCTCTTATTTGCAAAAAATCTCCAGAAAGACGTGTACATAATGAATTGAGTATTTTACGTGCGGTAAATTTATCAGGATAATCGGTAAATTCAGGATAATCGGTAATTTTAGGATAACTGGAAAATCCACGATAATCGTCAAATTCAGGATGTATTGTGAATATGAAAGAATAAAAATCAGATCGTTGGGGTTCGAGAGGTTTCTTTTTCGCTGTTTGTTTTTCTAGTGGAGGCGGGCGGTATTTCAGAGTTTTTTTCGTACGGTGGCTTTTCAGGCCACCCTAATATGATTTTTATCGAACTGTTATATATATGTCTACGATGTATTCAGGTGAGTTTATCTCGATGGCAGTTGATAACGATGGTTCTTTAACAGTTAACTCGATCTTAGATTCTGTTCCTCTTAGAGATTCTATTCTGCTCTGAATTTCATCGTTGATATCTTCAATGTCATCAGCTCCCTTTGGAAGATATATTGTTTGCCAATCTAGTGTACCATCTTGCCTATTCTTGTACGCAAACACAAAGCTGTTATTGGGTGGTTTTCGTGCAAATGATTCTGATCTGATATTGGGCCAGTCGTAATGTACTCGAAGTTGAGTTAACACGATCTCCTTTGCTGGTATCGGAGTTGGAAATTCAATACTAAACTATAGTTTATTTGACCTTGTTAATATCATTGTTGTTTTCACCGGAGCGGTATTCTCTGCTATTCGCTGAAGTAATTCTTGTGATGTCATTATCATTTATGTGTTTTTCTAATTTTAACATCGCGGAGTCATAAATGTGTACCATCGCGGAGAACTCATTATCAGATATTGTTGTGTCATCGAGCGAAGATGATATCATCGCAGATAACTGCGAATACGACGTTGATACCGTATGCAACTTAATAACGTAATCTTGTAGTTTACGCTGACTACACGATGAAATTTTTTTTTATATTATGGATATTGTCCCCGTGATAGTTGTCGCTGCGGTTATACAAATCGGAACAGCTACCGGAGCAACCATTGTCACCGAGGAAAGTATAATACCCGCCCAGGTGATTACACATCAAATAGAGTACACGATAACGTCAACTGCGGTAATCCTTTTCCGATTTTTTTTTCACTTGGTACTCATCGCTGAGAGATTTGAGTTCAGTCTGCAGTTGTAAGACCTGGTCATATCGATACTGTTGTGACATTGTCTGTGACATTGTTTATTTAAAATCATAGATTTCAATTAAGTTGTTCACTCAAATCTGCTACAGTTTCTGCGTACCATGTTATTGATACCCTAACCAGATTTATATCGAAGGTAGTTATAGTGAATCGTGCAGTCGAATCCTTGTCTATGATCGTTGATATCGTATTGTTGACTCCGGACGACGAACTCGATGAAATATTAAATTGGGTCGGTGACACCAATGTTAGTCTATAAATTCCTTTCACCGTCGTGGTAATATCTAACGTGTTAGTCTGCGGTGTCCAAGCGAATGGTCGATGTTGAATCGTGTATACCACGTTGATAGTTTTCTCATGAGGAAGTTTTGTTTTATCGAGTGAGCTAATTATCCTTGAAAAATCATCCTTGAGAGCCTCGTGAGTTTGTTACATATCATCGATGGATTTTTTATATTCGGGAGTTTCATATCGACGTTATCTGTTGGACCCGCAAAGAATTTATCAAAGATGTTTTTACGAAAATTTCCAAATTGTTTTACTTGTTTTTCTCACGCAGATTGTTGTGTTATTAATTCACCAATAGCTGGTTTACGTGGGCATCATATTTTTCATTCAACTTTTTCAGTGAATTCACCGATGGTATATAATTATTGTCGAGTGATGTTAGTCTATCTACGACGGTTGAAAAAATGACACCTGGTTTGAGGTTACCCTGGTCGGTAAAACCCGCGATCGTATTTTCAGCTGCCCCAAGTTGTCTAACTAAAATGTCATCCAGGGAAACATTACTCGTTTTCAATTTTCCTTGACGATCTTTAAATACAACTATTTCATCTTGTGCCACGTCTGCGAGATTTAATATATCTGATAACGCTTTTGATATAAGCTTCTATACCTCTTCGGGGGAAACTCCCTTAACCTTTCCTGTACGTGAGAGTGATCTTCCCCAAATATTTACCATTATACGTTTAAGATCTCTTTAAAAAGCTAGAACTAGTATATTCGTGTACGGTTTTGTGTGGTGGGGTAGAAGATTTTGAGATCGCCGCTAACACAATAATGGTTTCTCTGCCATATATCGGAGCGTCTGTTAATGTCTGTGCGGGTAACCTTGAATACCAAACAGGATGTTTTACTCCGTTGACGTATTTAAGAAATTCCTTTGGTGGCACTAGCCCATACGAGTCAAAATAAATAACTGACTTAGGTTCTATCGCATACGCGACCCAATGAGTTCCAGGTCCAGTGTTATCATTGAGATTAATTATACCCGTTTCTGTAATTGACGGTTGCTTAGGTAATTGATCTTTCATTAAAACACCTCTGAACTTTTTTTTCGGGGATTGTTTTACCGCGCCGATTAAATCAAAATTTGACATCGGGGTTATCGTCGACTGATCCCCTGGAGTCTCAATCCAGCTCTGTATCGGGTGAATCGGCTGCCTGGTAGTCTGAGACCTTTTCCTTTTTCTTGTATTTCCCTCCAGTTATCTTTTTTAGAAGAACATTCACACTATAACCTCCAAGACCAGAAAGCGGACATGTAGCTTTTGCCGGTGTCAGGGAGGCGATTAACCCTGGAATCGCGGCGAGAAGAGGAAATATTCCACTGGATTTGGTCATATTGGAAATTGCGGAGGGCTAAAACTCCAACTATACTCCTGTATTCGCCCATAGCGCGATATTAAAATGTTTAAGCTGAGTTTTCGTCAAGGATAGTTTATTCGGTCCTCCGTTAGCTATATGTTCACGATTCAAAGTTATCTTTGCACCACACGTAACATAATTTTTCGATTGAAGTTTCTTCGCCTGACCAGGTGTCAATGTGACATTAACGTGACTACGACATTTTTATTTAAATAACAGATCAATCTAATTGTTACATATTTTCTATTGGCGCATCAGCTGCTCTCATCCTTCCACCACCACCTTCAAGTATCATCGATTTATTACTAAGAATAACAGCAGTTGCTTTATATGAACCACCAGGAGGAAGCGCTCCTATACGAACTTGAAATTTTACGTTGACGACGGAGTGCCTAGACCAATCGAGATGTTGCAATGAAAAGTAATAGATGGGATACAATTTTTGAAAATCCAACTGTGATATATGTAGTCCAGTATCAATATTTTGATCGCGTCCCATATAGGACCACAAACGATGATACACACGAGCTATTTGATTATTATCATAATTGATCTGAATATTTTCAGCGGGTTCCTGTTGATTAATTACTCGCAACGATACTTCACTGACAATTAACTTATCAAATATCATGACAACGCTGTTGCTTATGATCTTTTTCTACTCGTTGCTTATCTTGCAACGCGATAAAGATATACCTGGGCCTTGTAATATTTTTTGTTAACGCGACCTGTCAGGTAAACGTTCCAACTTTGGTACCTGTTGCGGTACCTGTTATAACATTCAACCATGACAACAATGATTTTCCTTTATGATCCATAAACAATAACAACCGCTCTTCTGCGGCGAGTGATGGGGTCATTATTGACATCCATAGTGCAAGCTTGGAAAGATTTACTCTACCATCATCACCAGCTGCACCAAGAAGCACATTACCATCATTACATTTTCTCTACGCACTACATTATGACTAGCTCCAAAGATAGCTTTTCTAACATTTCTACAAAATCCAAATATATGAGAGAGGGGGATCACACATGAAAATATTCCATTACGGTCTAACATTGCCTTTAAAGTTGCAAATCCCAGATTAAAATCACTATTATTGCCCATAACAAAAGCTTCAACATCACCATCATCTGCACGAGCTGTGTGTTTCGTTGGTCTTCTTAGAGCAAATTGATCAATATTAGCGTTATCAGTGATATCCTTCTCGAACATCATTGAATGACCAGCGGATCGTATAAAATCATCGGAGTATCTCGCTAGTCTCAATACTGTAGTTGCGATATCAACGTCGTTATCCATATATTCGGTCCTGTTAGAATTAATCAAATACTGTGCACTACTAAACAACGCCATTATACCATTCTTGACAAATCCGACTAGGATAGTTGGAAGATTGGGATAGGGTGTACCATCAGCTTGTACTAGTCGACCTTCCACCTCAATAAAAGCTTCACTTGATAAGAGGTATTTAGAGGTATCATCAAATTAAAGTTCAATTCGTGATCTAGAATTGGCGTCTTCTCACCTTATACGAGAAAAATTGATAATCGCGAATTGAACCATTTCTTTGTACAGGCGCGTTCATATCAAAAGCTTCATCTGAAATCGACTGAAACATTTTATTATATAGTCGTCGATCTAAATCATGATCTTCTAAAACCAGAAGCAGCAACCAAAGTTGTAACAATATTTGTTTGGGATTCATTATCGCGATTTAACATTGATGATTGTGCTAATGGAGCCGATTGTGCAAATGGGTCTAATCCCTTAACAAATTGTGTTACAGCCGAATGTGCTAATGGAGCTAATCCTTTAGGTAATTCTTGCGATAATTTTTGAGCTACTAATCTTTGAGCTATTTGTGTTCTAGCTGATTTTCAAGCTCGTAACAACGGAGATAATCTTCGAGCTACCATATTATTTATTTCTTTACTTACCTGAGGTGGCATCAATTCAGTAAACGGTAGCTTTTCTGTTTTGTTTTGTTTGGAATAATGACATAAGCTTATCCTTTGCGAAATCAACCGCGCTACCAGCGAGATCACCAACTGCGCCGACAGCCTTATTACCAAGAACACCAACAGCCTTCGATGATAATTCTTTGGCCACGGGTATTATTTTTGCAGCCATCCTAGTGAACATTCTTTTGATGAAACTACTAAATCTATCTCCGTAGTATACTTTGTATACAGGTAACCTCGAGTGCACGCAGTGAATAGCAGTTGGTCTGTTATGACTTTGATATATGATCATTTTTTAAACGTTTTATTTATCTAATCGGGTGATTAATCGCTGTGATAGTCATCAACTAACTCATCAATGAACCCGCGATATAAACCAATATCCATGACACGACCCTGAAATAATCTTTGACATATAACAGCTGCTTCATTAATTATTTCTTTGGAGTTATTTCCAGCTCGTTTTTCCCCTATGAGAACTTCCAGTCGTTATATATCATCGATGATACTTCTCGAACAGGGAACAAGACCAGTACCATGGATTTTGGACGGAGCAGTATTTTGAGAAAATCCTTTACCAGTTGAACCCTCTGTATCATCATCTTCTTCTCGATCAGATGGGATAAAATACTCTTGGTCTTTTTGTTGTCTTTGTGGTTGTTTTCGTTGTTTTCTTTGTTTTTGTTCTTGCTTTTCTCGCTGCTCTTGTTTTAATTGTTCTTTTACTGATTCATGTTTATCATATAGTTGACCCGCTGCATCGATATATGCCACGTATTTTGGATCGTCTTTGTTAATTTGTTTTATTTGGTTTCTAGCTTTATATACTTTTTATGTTCTGGTTTTAAGTGTTTATTTTTATTGTAATATTCCATAACAGCAAAATTACTAAAATCATTTATATCACCTTTATCAATACGAGCTAAGGCTTCATCAGTAAATCTACTTCGTAATTCATCAACTATTTCCTCGTCTGTTTTTTTTGGGGGAACAAATTAAGAAGTTTCCGGTTCAGATTGTTTTTGCTATTTTTTTCAAGTGCAGGCATTATACCTTTCTTAGTAGCCGTAACAACGTTTTCATTAGCTGTGGTTACCGGTTTAAATAATTGTTCAGTATCAGCGACAAAATCAAATCGTTGCTATTGCCTGCTTGCATATTATCTCTAAATGAATCTCTTACCGGAAGAAATTTGTTAATTGCTGCCAATCGTTCTGTAGCTAATCTAGTGATCTGTGTTTTCCCGATATGTGCCATATATTAACACATTTACGATTAATTCATCGCAGCCTTTTCTGAAATACTCAACATGAGAATATAAGAGGGTTAAATATCCAAGTTAGTTTCGGTTTAATTTAAATTTAGTTTCGGTGGGCAAACCCGCCGTGCTATTAACGATAACACATGCATGCCTGAGGAGTTTACCTATATGTTTACATCCCTGCAACGACCATCAATAAAAGTCAGCATGATTGTATATGGGATCTAAAAAATAAATTTGATAAAATTATTAGGCGTATGCTCCTTGACCAGGCCTGAACCATATGGTGGCGCTCTACAGTTTCGTACTTTGCATAGGGTTAGAATTTTAAAGAAAAATAATTTTCTGGGATTTCTTCACTGGTTATACTGGCAATATAATAAAGACTTTGTATATCTTAGGTGTTGGGAGAAGAACTTTCAATTCCCTTTATTTTGATGTATGATTGATGGGTGTACTTTAGGTTCTAGAGTATACAGCTTGGGCTAACATAAGATGTGCTCATGTAAACAAACTGCTAGCTCCGCATGGTCATTTTCACTCCCTGGACTTCAGAGGTAAATTGTAGAAAAATGGTACGATAACTTTTTTTACTTTTCAGATATTTTGTAATTTGTTCATTGCACTTTCAGAAGCTGCTATTGCCTACTTCAGCAAAATTCGTTTTCCCTAGTTTAATAACTGCTAAAGTTAGTGTACTTTTGATTAATTCTGGCTAATTTTTCAAGCACAAGGGAGCATCCATTTTGTTGTACCATGTGCTTAGATCATTTACAATTTCCACAAGTGCAGTATCCAAAGAAATATCAGCCACATTACATCAAAGTAGCATTGAGATATGCCAACATATTCTCCATTGTGCATGTTACAAATGCAAACAACTTCACCTCACATACGTCACTATCTGAAAAGTACATATTAACTGGTGAGCGCCCCCATAAAGAGCATTCAGGTGTATACCCATGGAGTTATATTTATTGCTGTTTGTATTAATATTGGCTCATTTAGTTTAAATTCACTGCAGTTTAGAACTTAATTATCTTTACATTCCGAATTCTGCTTTAATTAAGCGGCTGCAGGTGGGCTTGAGAAGAGTTATGTCCCTTTCTATTGTACACAATACGACATAGACTAGTGGCAATTAGAAACCTCTGTGTGTCATTGTTTTTTAAAATGTTTCATTAATTTCACATTTCTCAAGGAAGATGCTATCAGTTCTTCTTTGAACTGGTAATAATTTGGATATTTTTCCCTGTTTTTTCATTGTCAAATTAAACTATTAACAAAATTTATTTTTTTGGTATTAAATAATTTTGTATTGACATATAAAAAAAATTCTGTAGTATCATATGGTCATGGTTTATTAAGCTAAGTCAGAAATATTTCAAACTAAATTAACAGTTCAAGATATAATGACATATAAAAGAGCTTTAACTCAACATACATAAGTCTGCAGCAAGTGTCACATTTGGACAGGCTCACATGAACAACATGGTTATGAAATAATTTATGTAACCTTTCGTGGGAAAAGAAAGATTGCTTTGGCTCACCGACTAAGGTTCTATGTTGAAACTATGGTAAATTCACTACCATATCAGTGTGACGTATCACATAGATGCCATACAAAAACATGATCATTTATCACTTGAACCAAATAAGAGAAAATTTGGCTAGAAAATCATGTAAAGCCTATGGTGAATGCCAAGGCAATATGGGCTAGGGGGAGTGGTGTATACTGTGATAGTCAGGTACATTTAATAATTGTTACATGCATTCATTTAAAGGATTTAAAGTGTATGGATGTTCATTGGGTATAAAATTATTTATTGAATTAGCAAACATTGAATTTTGTACAAGTTTTCTGTTGCTTTTTTGTTTGCATTTGATGTAGCATATGTACTTGTACTGAAGACTTGATTTCCTCTCCCTATCTTTTACTGTTCTCTGATCTCATTCTGCTATGAGCTGAAATACTGGATCAGACTGAGTAGAACAATTCCATGAGACTTGGTCAGTGGGAGTGTAAAGTTTCCTGTACCATACTCAGAGCTATGAGGGAATGAATGACATAATGCATCAAACTTTCTGCTCCATACTGATATTTTAGGTGCATAGGTAAAAATGATATTGTGCAAGCTCTCGCACTTATTTGTGTTTAGAAAGTGTGAAATTTTACTTAGCTTGACATCTAAGACAAAATTTCTTAGTAAATATTCAAGCTTTTTAATATAAGAAAGATTTAAATGTTTCCCATATGGCAGAAATTTTGAGTAATAGGATGCTAAATGGGCAAGTCAGTCACTCCAACTTTGGCCTTGTAGCAAGAAAGTGCCAACATCGCATTTAAATTTCCTGTGCCTGGGCCTCACTTTCTATGCCCTTGGCACTTTTCTGGACAGGCAGCCTGTTCTGCTTCCTGCAGATTGCAGTTTGTACATTTAACTGTTAAAAAGGCACACAGTCCTTGAGTTTTGCTTTTTTATACATCGGTGGATTATATCGCTTGCAATTTCCATCTCAGTCATACATTATGCACAATGTTCCCAATATCCTAGTCAGTTTTGGTATGTTCATAATTACATTTCCATTGATGTTGACAACACGCTGCAACATGTGACCCAACAATTAAGTTTTCTTCATTTCTTTCTTTCTCCAATTCAGGGCAAAGCTTGGGTGCACTTTATTTGGGCCACAGGAAGATAGTGATTCTTCATATACATCAATTCTTGGGCGCTTTATTTGTGGAGATGTAGAACCAGATTGCAACCTGAATAGGTTGGTCACTCTTGGATACTCGTAATCCATAGTCCTATGGTTGACTGTGTTGTATGAACTCTTGTGGACAAATAGCTATTTTCTTAGCTCTTCCTTTAGCCATGTTTTCTTAGATAGTGGCTAATGTGGGTTGATGTAGTATTAGTGACATCATGGTTACCAGTTGTTCCTGGTTGTGATGGATCTTAGACAGTATGTAACATCATAATCAGGCTGGGGCTTGAAATTGTTGGGAAACACACCTACCCCCTTTTTTGGCATACAAGTCTGCATGTTTTGGTTTTATAATTAATTTTACCATATAAAGCAGTCAACATATTTGATTTTCATTGTATTATGTATGTAATCATCAATCACATTCCTGGTCCATGGAATGGTCTCACCAGGAGTTAATTCCCCTTGAATTTTCATTTCAATTCTTTGACATACAAGCATTAGTGCAGATTCAAATTAGATTACTAGTGCCGGGGAAAAAAGTAATTATTTACAAACAAAATATATATTTATGTCTACTGTTATGAATTTATAGCATCAAGGACTTTTTTTCTTAATCCAATGCTGGACAATTTTTGCACTATTACCTCAACTTTTATGGAATTTTCCTCACTTTTCTCACTTGATTTACATGTATACATGACCCAAGTATAGTTTGCAACTTTGGAAATGATCTAAATACATTATTTGATGTTTGGATTGAAAAATAAAACAAATACTTCATATGCATTTATTCTTGAATGTCTTTCTTTAATGTCAAAATAATAGCATTTCCCAGTGACGTTAAAATACAGTTTTGACGTCATGAAGCTACATTTAAGTTACTTCAGAGGGGTATAGTAAATTAACTATGTGTTTGTAATTTTGGAAGTAAATACCATGTATGATATATCAATATGTTTGAAATTGACAGCAGAATATGACAAGTTTTTCAATAAGTTGAAAACACATCTTTAGTGGTTCTTTAAGGTGGCGCTCTACAGTTTCGTACTTTGCATAGGGTTAGAATTTTAAAGAAAAATAATTTCTGGGATTTCTTCACTGGTTATACTGGCAATATAATAAAGACTTTGTATATCTTAGGTGTTGGGAGAAGAACTTTCAATTCCCTTTATTTTGATGTATGATTGATGGGTGTACTTTAGGTTCTAGAGTATACAGCTTGGGCTAACATAAGATGTGCTCATGTAAACAAACTGCTAGCTCCGCATGGTCATTTTCACTCCCTGGACTTCAGAGGTAAATTGTAGAAAAATGGTACGATAACTTTTTTTACTTTTCAGATATTTTGTAATTTGTTCATTGCACTTTCAGAAGCTGCTATTGCCTACTTCAGCAAAATTCGTTTTCCCTAGTTTAATAACTGCTAAAGTTAGTGTACTTTTGATTAATTCTGGCTAATTTTTCAAGCACAAGGGAGCATCCATTTTGTTGTACCATGTGCTTAGATCATTTACAATTTCCACAAGTGCAGTATCCAAAGAAATATCAGCCACATTACATCAAAGTAGCATTGAGATATGCCAACATATTCTCCATTGTGCATGTTACAAATGCAAACAACTTCACCTCACATACGTCACTATCTGAAAAGTACATATTAACTGGTGAGCGCCCCCATAAAGAGCATTCAGGTGTATACCCATGGAGTTATATTTATTGCTGTTTGTATTAATATTGGCTCATTTAGTTTAAATTCACTGCAGTTTAGAACTTAATTATCTTTACATTCCGAATTCTGCTTTAATTAAGCGGCTGCAGGTGGGCTTGAGAAGAGTTATGTCCCTTTCTATTGTACACAATACGACATAGACTAGTGGCAATTAGAAACCTCTGTGTGTCATTGTTTTTTAAAATGTTTCATTAATTTCACATTTCTCAAGGAAGATGCTATCAGTTCTTCTTTGAACTGGTAATAATTTGGATATTTTTCCCTGTTTTTTCATTGTCAAATTAAACTATTAACAAAATTTATTTTTTTGGTATTAAATAATTTTGTATTGACATATAAAAAAAATTCTGTAGTATCATATGGTCATGGTTTATTAAGCTAAGTCAGAAATATTTCAAACTAAATTAACAGTTCAAGATATAATGACATATAAAAGAGCTTTAACTCAACATACATAAGTCTGCAGCAAGTGTCACATTTGGACAGGCTCACATGAACAACATGGTTATGAAATAATTTATGTAACCTTTCGTGGGAAAAGAAAGATTGCTTTGGCTCACCGACTAAGGTTCTATGTTGAAACTATGGTAAATTCACTACCATATCAGTGTGACGTATCACATAGATGCCATACAAAAACATGATCATTTATCACTTGAACCAAATAAGAGAAAATTTGGCTAGAAAATCATGTAAAGCCTATGGTGAATGCCAAGGCAATATGGGCTAGGGGGAGTGGTGTATACTGTGATAGTCAGGTACATTTAATAATTGTTACATGCATTCATTTAAAGGATTTAAAGTGTATGGATGTTCATTGGGTATAAAATTATTTATTGAATTAGCAAACATTGAATTTTGTACAAGTTTTCTGTTGCTTTTTTGTTTGCATTTGATGTAGCATATGTACTTGTACTGAAGACTTGATTTCCTCTCCCTATCTTTTACTGTTCTCTGATCTCATTCTGCTATGAGCTGAAATACTGGATCAGACTGAGTAGAACAATTCCATGAGACTTGGTCAGTGGGAGTGTAAAGTTTCCTGTACCATACTCAGAGCTATGAGGGAATGAATGACATAATGCATCAAAATTTCTGCTCCATACTGATATTTTAGGTGCATAGGTAAAAATGATATTGTGCAAGCTCTCGCACTTATTTGTGTTTAGAAAGTGTGAAATTTTACTTAGCTTGACATCTAAGACAAAATTTCTTAGTAAATATTCAAGCTTTTTAATATAAGAAAGATTTAAATGTTTCCCATATGGCAGAAATTTTGAGTAATAGGATGCTAAATGGGCAAGTCAGTCACTCCAACTTTGGCCTTGTAGCAAGAAAGTGCCAACATCGCATTTAAATTTCCTGTGCCTGGGCCTCACTTTCTATGCCCTTGGCACTTTTCTGGACAGGCAGCCTGTTCTGCTTCCTGCAGATTGCAGTTTGTACATTTAACTGTTAAAAAGGCACACAGTCCTTGAGTTTTGCTTTTTTATACATCGGTGGATTATATCGCTTGCAATTTCCATCTCAGTCATACATTATGCACAATGTTCCCAATATCCTAGTCAGTTTTGGTATGTTCATAATTACATTTCCATTGATGTTGACAACACGCTGCAACATGTGACCCAACAATTAAGTTTTCTTCATTTCTTTCTTTCTCCAATTCAGGGCAAAGCTTGGGTGCACTTTATTTGGGCCACAGGAAGATAGTGATTCTTCATATACATCAATTCTTGGGCGCTTTATTTGTGGAGATGTAGAACCAGATTGCAACCTGAATAGGTTGGTCACTCTTGGATACTCGTAATCCATAGTCCTATGGTTGACTGTGTTGTATGAACTCTTGTGGACAAATAGCTATTTTCTTAGCTCTTCCTTTAGCCATGTTTTCTTAGATAGTGGCTAATGTGGGTTGATGTAGTATTAGTGACATCATGGTTACCAGTTGTTCCTGGTTGTGATGGATCTTAGACAGTATGTAACATCATAATCAGGCTGGGGCTTGAAATTGTTGGGAAACACACCTACCCCCTTTTTTGGCATACAAGTCTGCATGTTTTGGTTTTATAATTAATTTTACCATATAAAGCAGTCAACATATTTGATTTTCATTGTATTATGTATGTAATCATCAATCACATTCCTGGTCCATGGAATGGTCTCACCAGGAGTTAATTCCCCTTGAATTTTCATTTCAATTCTTTGACATACAAGCATTAGTGCAGATTCAAATTAGATTACTAGTGCCGGGGAAAAAAGTAATTATTTACAAACAAAATATATATTTATGTCTACTGTTATGAATTTATAGCATCAAGGACTTTTTTTCTTAATCCAATGCTGGACAATTTTTGCACTATTACCTCAACTTTTATGGAATTTTCCTCACTTTTCTCACTTGATTTACATGTATACATGACCCAAGTATAGTTTGCAACTTTGGAAATGATCTAAATACATTATTTGATGTTTGGATTGAAAAATAAAACAAATACTTCATATGCATTTATTCTTGAATGTCTTTCTTTAATGTCAAAATAATAGCATTTCCCAGTGACGTTAAAATACAGTTTTGACGTCATGAAGCTACATTTAAGTTACTTCAGAGGGGTATAGTAAATTAACTATGTGTTTGTAATTTTGGAAGTAAATACCATGTATGATATATCAATATGTTTGAAATTGACAGCAGAATATGACAAGTTTTTCAATAAGTTGAAAACACATCTTTAGTGGTTCTTTAAGGTGGCGCTCTACAGTTTCGTACTTTGCATAGGGTTAGAATTTTAAAGAAAAATAATTTTCTGGGATTTCTTCACTGGTTATACTGGCAATATAATAAAGACTTTGTATATCTTAGGTGTTGGGAGAAGAACTTTCAATTCCCTTTATTTTGATGTATGATTGATGGGTGTACTTTAGGTTCTAGAGTATACAGCTTGGGCTAACATAAGATGTGCTCATGTAAACAAACTGCTAGCTCCGCATGGTCATTTTCACTCCCTGGACTTCAGAGGTAAATTGTAGAAAAATGGTACGATAACTTTTTTTACTTTTCAGATATTTTGTAATTTGTTCATTGCACTTTCAGAAGCTGCTATTGCCTACTTCAGCAAAATTCGTTTTCCCTAGTTTAATAACTGCTAAAGTTAGTGTACTTTTGATTAATTCTGGCTAATTTTTCAAGCACAAGGGAGCATCCATTTTGTTGTACCATGTGCTTAGATCATTTACAATTTCCACAAGTGCAGTATCCAAAGAAATATCAGCCACATTACATCAAAGTAGCATTGAGATATGCCAACATATTCTCCATTGTGCATGTTACAAATGCAAACAACTTCACCTCACATACGTCACTATCTGAAAAGTACATATTAACTGGTGAGCGCCCCCTATATAAACACTAGGTCTTGAGTATTCAATTCGAGTTTTCCAAGTGGCAATGCGAAAAGTAATAGCTGTTGTTGTAGGATTTAACGCCATTTGTCAGTACAAGATAGGCTATACTTCGCGGCCAGTATTAATGATGAAAAAAACCCGGACCACCCACCACCCGGAAAGAACTACCGATCCACGAGGGGCTACTGGTAAGCTTTCTCACATACTCATATTTACCGAATCTGAAACTCGAACCCACACAGACAGAGGTGAGATGGCAGTGATCTGTAAAGGAGATCGCGTTAGACGACTCGGCCTCGGCCACTCGGGGCCTCCTGCGATAGGCGATTATAACATAACAATGGTCTGTTCATAGTACATGCTCTGTGTACTTGAACATTAATTTTCAATTTTAATCTTCTTGCTGCACTACACTGTCACAATATCATCGAAACAGAGGCCTGAAAGTGTTTTTAAATAGAGAGCAAGAGTGTTTTTAAATAGAAGAAAAGATTGTTTTTAAAAAGAGGGCAAGAGTGTTTTTAAATAAATGGCAAGTGTGTTTCAAATTTTACGGTCCAAGTTCTTGGCAAGAGTTTGATAAATGAGAGTCCAGAAATATAAATTGTAGGTTTAGGTAGGATCAATACCCACTCTTATTTGAAGCTCTTTTATGACATTCAACTCAATCATTGCGATTCCAGGCATTTCTTTTCAATGTAATATCAAACAGCGCAAAAATGCCCATACGACTAACCGACAATTAAACTTTTTAATTAAAAAATTGAAAACTCTCGCCAACTGTTAATAGTAATGTAATTATTTTTATTGTACTGTGGGAAATCTAGAATATGTTATGCATGGCTGTAGATACAATTTGTGGAGAAAACAATTTTCATTATTTGAATAATTTAGTAATAAAATGTTGCGCTTGTATTTCCATTTGATTTTGGAAGTGTTTAGAGCATTTGCTATCATGCAGATGTGGAGACCTGATCGACAGTATCATTTTATGCTGATACATGCATTTGTTATTGTCTTCACTATAATGTTTGAGAATTGTAACTGGATTCTCGTTTGGACTATGTAAACAGTGATCTGGATTAGCTATACGATTTTCACACAAGAGTTGTTGCACCGTTTAAGGTTCAAATGTATTTTTTTTTTACTTTTTAGCCTGAATTTGTTCAGTGTAAAGTGGTTCGCACAATGTTTAACGTTTATTTTATTGAAGGGATCCTTTTAGAAAATGTTTTATATTAGACACAGCTTTTAGAGTAGAAAAATATTTGTAATTTTTCTTCTAGTCAGCATTTTTAACTTAAAATATTTAGCTCGATATTTCTATGTCACGTTCAATTTTGTGAATGAGTTTTATTTATAGTTGCATGTATTAACAATATGATTGAACTATATACGCAGTATTCTGGCTCCGTGTTGGACGCAACCGATGCAAAAGTGATTTGGGAATACAACTACGCCATCAAAGACTTGTTGGATGCATCGACAGACGCCATGCTATTGACCTTTCCGTTTCTACGCTATTTGCCTACAAACACGGGGCGTATCTACAGACGCGCGATGGAAGCTAAAGAGGAGCTAATAAAAAAGTTCTTCCAGTCACACAAGGTGCTTATAAATTATTTCAGTTAATTTGGCTACAGGCCTATCGAAAAATATGGTATATTCTTTAGTCCTCCTCGCATCGCCCGTCGTCCGTCGAGCAGTAAACACTTGCTTTTTGAATAATTCAGTGCTTTTATGCCAGTTAAGATTCCGATCGGATTTGGAATGCAAGCTCATATCATCAAAACTCTTGAGTCCGATAATGAGCGATTTATGATTAATAATGGTGAGAATTTCATAAGAATAAATATAACTTTACCTATTTGCAATGTGCGTTTGAATGCGTGGAGTACAACTTACCTTGGAAATTAGTGTACGATAAAAAGCCATGAGAGATCTATGAAGAAATAAAAGTTTCTACAAGAGCAACAGTTTCCTGCAAACGTCTTACAGTTAACTTTTAACTTTTGTCGGTATTTGACAAGGATAACGGTTATTCATATTAAATTTGCAGTTTTTACTTAGTTGTTATATTGAAAATTGCCTTTATTGCATTATATGATATTGTAAAGAAATATTGGTTGATGGACTTAACCTTGTACAAAGTTTATTATCTACCTGATCCGAAATATTGATATTTATTATTTTGTAAACAAATAATACACAGCTAAAGTCGTATTGGTGTGTAAGGATTTAATATTAGGATCACCATTGATAAAATAAAACTATTTATATTTAGGTCTGGGTCTCGATTTTTTGAATTCTCTTATAATTTACCAGGCTTACCTGGCATAATCCAGGTTTATATATATAATAATGTTTTTAATAGACGATGTAATTATAACTAACGTTTAATATTTTTAACAGAAGTTTCTGAAAGGTTATAATCCATCAGGCAATATTAATCAATTCATCTCTGCAAATAATAAAGGCCGCTGATAACATTATTGAAAATAGAAACGATTTGAATTGATACTGAAATTTCAAAAAAGGATTTCTACTTGTGTTGTATTACTGTCTTTTCAACAAAACATTGTTGGCACATTAGCACCTTCAGAGTTAGGTTTAATTTGAAATTCCCAACAAGTTTATTTTTGAAGATATTTTAAATTAGTACTTATATCTGTATTTCTAGGATTATATGGGGATTTAGTTAGCAATAAAGTATTTTTTCATTTTTAATTTGTATTATGAAGAAATATATTATTTGTTAAATTTTTCAACGCGTCTTGCTTTTCAGATCTTACGGTTACTTATTTGAGAGCATATACTCCTAACATAACATTGATCAGTTTGCATTGTTCGCCCGAGGAAGACAAGTAGTAGTGTGGGATACAATACGGAAATTGGAAAATACATTATATCCCCTTCTCCGGACACTACGGACATGATTTTTCAGGCCACCCTGCTATACCATACGGACAAACGGTTAGGACTATATACGGAAAAAAGTTTGGAACTGTATACTGACAAATGGAATGGAAAATGTAGCGTGACGTCACGGTATCTGAGAATCGCAACAAATTACAAGGCACAAATTCCATGGTGTGTGGAAAAAATTGTGTATAGTTTCTGATCATCGCAGTCTTGGATATCCATTAGAACATTTAGTGACTTATTTTGTTCGTAACTCTTCTAGAAACGTTGACTAAGTAGATCGATGATTTTGTGACCATCATGGCTACCTTATGTCGTTAATTAGTAAACGTAGTTGTACATCAATGGCTCAATGACTTCCATTTGAGAAACTTTCATAGCGTTCTGACCAACCGAAAAAGTCGTAAGGATGTTTTATATCGCGTCCGTGATTGAACCTTATAAAGCTATGCAGTTTCCAGACTGACCATCCATTGTTCACTCGTCAACAAATGAATATGCCTTCTAATTTAGTTAAAGTAACCGAGGCTTATATTCATTTGTATCATGTCAGGCAAAGACTGATATCAAATCCTGAAATGACAGGATGTCAGGATGCTGAAAGTGGCATCATGCGACCTGATACAAGATATTTTCATAGAAGAACTTAAGGAGAAAGAAAAACGGACGGAGAAGGAACAACTTCGAAAGCGGAGAGAGAGAGAGAGAGAGAGAGAGAGAGAGAGAGAGAGAGAGAGAGAGAGAGAGAGAGAGAGAGAGAGAGAGAGAGAGAGAGAGAGAGAGAGAGAGAGAGAGAGAGAGAGAGAGAGCAGCAGCAGCAGCAACCACATCAAGAGCCAGAGAGATGATTTGTCTACTGCCGTGTAGTCATTAACGCATTATCATTTTCTCTCTGGTGAAGCATACCCTAACATGTGGGAAAGCCTGCTGCCAGACGAGGGACGCTATGTTTAACGGTAACAAATTGCCATAATCCCCGTACACAAAAAAGCCCTTTTCAGGGCTACCCTAAAATTCAGGAAAATATACTTTCTAAAATGCCAATTGGCGGAGTAGTGTGACTACAAACACTCACTTCTTTCCTGGTGTGAATAAGAGTGTGTGTGTGCGTGTGTGTGTGTGTGTGTGTGTGTGTGTGTGTGTGTGTACGTTCGCGTACGCTTGTACGCTATAGCTGGGTCCCCTTCGTCACTCTTAACCAGAAACCCTCCAGACACACGGACGTTTCTACCTTCAGGCAATTCTGGTCCCTCCGGATATTCCTACCGGATCAATAGCTGAAAATATACCAGACACCGTTTACTAACCTTGATACAAACATAACGTAATGACGTTATACACGGTAAATTATAAAGACTATATTATTATCACATTGACAGGTTCTATAGTAAACCTTCCCTGTTCGATAAAGATTATAGTAAACAATTATATTTTTAAAAAATATAGCTTTACATTACAAATCTAAATGTCATGCAAACAAGACTAGAAAATGCACGCATTATGCGGTGTAAAAACTATATAACAAACATGCAAAGGTAAATATAGTAATACAAAAGCTATCACTCAGTACCAAAAATGTACCTACCCCTACATCTAAAGTTGTGCGAATCCTCCCTCGGACCAAGAGCCCTACAGATAGAATCCTTTTTATAAGCCGCTTGCTGACAAAACCAATAGTAATGTGTAGACCCTCTAAATATAGTATAGTATTTATACGTTTTCGTTCTCCGTATCGAGAACACCCTGCACGTGTGGCATAGAGCGAATTGTACTCACGATTCCGAAGTACAACTGCCCATATATATAAATCACCCTCGGGTATCGTTGCACACGATAAACGAAACCCGAGTACATGTATTTCCTGAATAAAAACTACATCATTCCGTGACAATCTTCATTTGTCTCTTATTTCTTGTTTCTGAACATTAATTTGTCACATCTCGGAAATATTTGGTAAGATTGAGCATATTCAAAGCACATGGAACACTCACTTAAATTTGTTTATTTATTAATTTTTATATTATTGCGTAAGGATAATATAGAACATTTTGCGTTAATCATGAATCGAAAAGTGCAGATTATTAGCCTTTCATTGATCTTGTTTGTTATTAGTATTTGCCTTCAGAATGAAGCGATCGAAAAGGTTATAATTTTTCTGTGTGGAAAAAGTAAACTCCAAAATAATGTGATTTTTTATATTAAAGCTTTATATTCCAGATTGCCTCATTTGAATTGCGGATGTAAAATATAAGAATATATAAAACAATAAATGATAGAACTCAACTTATAATGATTTGTTTCAATTATTTTAATGCGTTCAGAATTAGTGGCCGTTGCAAGTCACGTTGCTAGGGGAGTACCTGTTCATTTCAATAAATACTCAAATATAATCTTTAAACTCTTTAACAGGAAACGTACCAACCCGGACATGAGCGTGGATTGGTCGACCTTCTCTTCAAATTCCAATCGGAAGAAAAGAAAGATGGAGAAATTCAATGTCTGACTGACGCTCATATCAAGGCTATCATCCAGGATGTTATATTTGGTGGTAATTTTCTGAACGTTAACCGTTCAAACGTTAGTTTTGTAAAGACTAAAAGAGTGGTTGGTTGCACTGGATTGATATAAAGAACCCAACCAAGTCAACACTTTTACAGGTTTGGGATATAACATATCCCTAGGAGAATGAATTGCTTTAAAATCGAAAAACTCACGTAAACATCCCAATAGTATGACTTTGTTTGTAATAGGAAGCGAGTCAAATTACAATGCAATGAAGTCTTCTCATTTAAATAGAGGACACCGGCATCCCATGTGTAAAATATCTTGCAAGCCCCATTCTTTTCATAGCAGACACAACTTTGTCGTTGAACTCATTGTAAGTTAATTGTGGCGTATTTAGTAATTAAACAATCAAGACAGTGTTTGTGACACTGAGTTGTTAGCAGTGTTTGTGTACTTGGATGTACGTTTCCTTTTGATATGGCAACAGTTAGCGATGCCTATTCCTAAGGAACTTAACTGTCATAATCGCCGAGAGTATCCGATTTATAATAGAGCGCTTGAAATTAAATAAACTGGAGCAAACATTCCTAAATAATTATAACATTTATATTTGCTTATTGTGTCTGTTGCGGGTTCCAGTAACTGAGTTGGTGAAGCGTGAACGTATAGTGCCAGGTTTGCTGGATCAATATTGGCAAAGGCCACACATAGTTGGGTGCGGACCGTGTCTTGGGGAAGGACAGTCGCCTCCATTCTTTGATAATATGCTAAAAGTACTGTTAACAAACAATAAACTAATTATCTATCCATATATACGTTGAATTATAGGAGGATTGTCCCTCTTTCCCTCATTCTATATGATCACTTTTCAATGTACTTGATTTTTTTTATTTTGTGTGGCTTCATGCTTATTTTGTGTGGCTTCATGCTTGTTTTTCTCTAGCCTTCCTGCTCATGAATAACATATAAGACTTGCGAATATAAGGACAACTTATTCGGTGATATTTGAGCATTTTGTCGTGTCATGGAAACACTTATATTTAATGGCTACCAGTAGCTTAATATACATTACCAAAGGAAACCTAATTGCAAGTGCTTGCGACTGATCGGATGGTGGGAATCGAACCCGAGTCATTCTGGTAAGGCGTTTAATGTCTTAGCAGCGGAACCGTAGCAGCTGTGTGCGGACTAAATCCTGCCAATATCAGACAGTCTGCCATCATGACCAAAGTATTTTACTTCAGATGCATTCGCAAGATGGTGCCTTGGAATATATTCAATGAAATAAATCCAAGAAAGAAATCAGTTCGTTTCTGGTTAGCATCATTAGGTCGAAATACGTAAGTAGCGATTAGGCCTATAAAAACAAATCGCCATAAAATTAGAAAAACGTAAAAACTGCTGAAAATATATTAGGTACGAAAGATTAGTAGGTCAGTAAGTTCGTTGAGTTTTAAGAGAATTGTTGAAAGGGATCACTGTGTCTTGGTATATAATTTCAATGAGCGAATCATTACACGTTGCTGGGTCCTGGTATGCAAAATAACGTTGTCCATATGACTTCGTTTTTATAGTGGGAATAATGAGTATACGTTTGTCAGCATAATCTGCATGTGTGTATAAAACGAAGTATTTCCATTAACCGTGACAAAGCATGGATGGAAGTCCATTGACTGGAAAAGAGTTGTTTCTACTGTATGTGGCTGTTATCGCCAAGTATGCAGACCTGTAGGCATATGCTATTTGCAGTCAGCATATATAATCTTCCTGTACAGAACTGTAGGTATATGCTATCTGCAGTCAGCATATATAATCTTCCTGTCCAGAACTGTAGGTATATGCTATCTGCAGTCAGCATATATAATCTTCCTGTACAGAACTGTAGGTATATGCTATCTGCAGTCAGCATATATAATCTTCCTGTCCAGAACTGTAGGCATATGCTATTTGCAGTCAGCATATATAATCTTCCTGTACATAACTGTAGGTATATGCTATTTGCAGTCAGCATATATAATCTTCCTGTCCAGAACTGTAGGTATATGCTATTTGCAGTCAGCATATATAATCTTCCTGTACATAACTGTAGGTATATGCTATTTGCAGTCAGCATATATAATCTTCCTGTACAGAACTGTAGGTATATGCTATTTGCAGTCAGCATATATAATCTTCCTGTACAGAACTGTAGGTATATGCTATATGCAGTCAGCATATATAATCTTCTTGTCCAGAACTGTAGGTATATGCTATCTGCAGTCAGCATATATAATCTTCCTGTCCAGAACTATAGATATATGCTATCTGCAGTCAGCATATATAATCTTCCTGTACAGAACTGTAGGTATATGCTATCTGCAGTGTAGGTATATGCAATCTGCAGTCAGCATATATAATCTTCCTGTACATAACTGTAGGTATATGCAATCTGCAGTCAGCATATATAATCTTCCTGTACATAACAGTAGGTATATGCAATTTGCAGTCAGCATATATAATCTTCCTGTACATAACTGTAGATATATGCAATCTGCAGTCAGCATATATAATCTTCCTGTCCAGAACTGTAGGTATATGCAATCTGCAGTCAGCATATATAATCTTCCTGTACAGAACTGTAGGTATATGCTATATGCAGTCAGCATATATAATCTTCCTGTACAGAACTGTAGGTATATGCTATCTGCAGTCAGCATATATAATCTTCCTGTCCAGAACTGTAGGTATATGCAATCTGCAGTCAGCATATATAATCTTCCTGTACAGAACTGTAGGTATATGCTATCTGCAGTCAGCATATATAATCTTCCTGTACATAACTGTAGGTATATGCTATCTGCAGTCAGCATATATAATCTTCCTGTCCAGAACTGTAGGTATATGCTATATGCAGCCAGCATATATAATCTTTCTGTCCAGAACTGTAGGTATATGCAATCTGCAGTCAGCATATATAATCTTCCTGTCCTGACCTGTCGGTATATGCTATTTGCAGTCAGCATATATAATCTTCCTGTACAGAACTGTAGGTATATGCTATATGCAGCCAGCATATATAATCTTCCTGTACAGAACTGTAGGTATATGCTATATGCAGTCAGCATATATAATCTTCCTGTACAGAACTGTAGGTATATGCTATATGCAGTCAGCATATATAATCTTTCTGTCCAGAACTGTAGGTATATGCAATCTGCAGTCAGCATATATAATCTTCCTGTACAGAACTGTAGGTATATGCTATATGCAGCCAGCATATATAATCTTCCTGTACAGAACTGTAGGTATATGCTATATGCAGTCAGCATATATAATCTTCCTGTACAGAACTGTAGGTATATGCTATATGCAGTCAGCATATATAATCTTCCTGTACATAACTGTAGGTATATGCAATCTACAGTCAGCATATATAATCTTCCTGTACAGAACTGTAGGTATATGCTATATGCAGTCAGCATATATAATCTTCCTGTCCAGAACTGTAGGTATATGCTATTTGCAGTCAGCATATATAATCTTCCTGTACATAACTGTAGGTATATGCTATTTGCAGTCAGCATATATAATCTTCCTGTACAGAACTGTAGGTATATGCTATTTGCAGTCAGCATATATAATCTTCCTGTACAGAACTGTAGGTATATGCTATATGCAGTCAGCATATATAATCTTCTTGTCCAGAACTGTAGGTATATGCTATCTGCAGTCAGCATATATAATCTTCCTGTCCAGAACTATAGATATATGCTATCTGCAGTCAGCATATATAATCTTCCTGTACAGAACTGTAGGTATATGCTATCTGCAGTGTAGGTATATGCAATCTGCAGTCAGCATATATAATCTTCCTGTACATAACTGTAGGTATATGCAATCTGCAGTCAGCATATATAATCTTCCTGTACATAACTGTAGGTATATGCTATCTGCAGTCAGCATATATAATCTTCCTGTCCAGAACTGTAGGTATATGCAATCTGCAGTCAGCATATACAATCTTCCTGTACAGAACTGTAGGTATATGCTATCTGCAGTCAGCATATATAATCTTCCTGTACATAACTGTAGGTATATGCTATCTGCAGTCAGCATATATAATCTTCCTGTCCAGAACTGTAGGTATATGCTATATGCAGCCAGCATATATAATCTTTCTGTCCAGAACTGTAGGTATATGCAATCTGCAGTCAGCATATATAATCTTCCTGTCCAGACCTGTCGGTATATGCTATTTGCAGTCAGCATATATAATCTTCCTGTACAGAACTGTAGGTATATGCTATATGCAGCCAGCATATATAATCTTCCTGTACAGAACTGTAGGTATATGCTATATGCAGTCAGCATATATAATCTTCCTGTCCAGAACTGTAGGTATATGCTATATGCAGTCAGCATATATAATCTTCCTGTCCAGAACTGTAGGTATATGCTATTTGCAGTCAGCATATATAATCTTCCTGTACATAACTGTAGGTATATGCTATATGCAGTCAGCATATATAATCTTCCTGTACATAACTGTAGGTATATGCAATCTACAGTCAGCATATATAATCTTCCTGTACAGAACTGTAGGTATATGCTATATGCAGTCAGCATATATAATCTTCCTGTCCAGAACTGTAGGTATATGCTATTTGCAGTCAGCATATATAATCTTCCTGTACATAACTGTAGGTATATGCTATCTGCAGTCAGCATATATAATCTTCCTGTCCAGAACTGTAGGTATATGCTATATGCAGCCAGCATATATAATCTTCCTGTCCAGAACTGTAGGTATATGCTATATGCAGCCAGCATATATAATCTTCCTGTACAGAACTGTAGGTATATGCTATATGCAGTCAGCATATATAATCTTCCTGTCCAGAACTGTAGGTATATGCTATATGCAGTCAGCATATATAATCTTCCTGTACATAACTGTAGGTATATGCAATCTACAGTCAGCATATATAATCTTCCTGTACAGAACTGTAGGTATATGCTATATGCAGTCAGCATATATAATCTTCCTGTCCAGAACTGTAGGTATATGCTATTTGCAGTCAGCATATATAATCTTCCTGTACATAACTGTAGGTATATGCAATCTACAGTCAGCATATATAATCTTCCTGTACAGAACTGTAGGTATATGCTATATGCAGTCAGCATATATAATCTTCCTGTACAGAACTGTAGGTATATGCTATATGCAGTCAGCATATATAATCTTCCTGTCCAGAACTGTAGGTATATGCTATTTGCAGTCAGCATATATAATCTTCCTGTACATAACTGTAGGTATATGCTATCTGCAGTCAGCATATATAATCTTCCTGTACATAACTGTAGGTATATGCTATCTGCAGTCAGCATATATAATCTTCCTGTACAGAACTGTAGGTATATGCTATATGCAGTCAGCATATATAATCTTCCTGTCCAGAACTGTAGGTATATGCTATTTGCAGTCAGCATATATAATCTTCCTGTACATAACTGTAGGTATATGCTATCTGCAGTCAGCATATATAATCTTCCTGTCCAGAACTGTAGGTATATGCTATATGCAGCCAGCATATATAATCTTTCTGTCCAGAACTGTAGGTATATGCAATCTGCAGTCAGCATATATAATCTTCCTGTCCAGAACTGTAGGTATATGCTATTTGCAGTCAGCATATATAATCTTCCTGTACATAACTGTAGGTATATGCTATTTGCAGTCAGCATATATAATCTTCCTGTACAGAACTGTAGATATATGCTATTTGCAGTCAGCATATATAATCTTCCTGTACAGAACTGTAGGTATATGCTATATGCAGTCAGCATATATAATCTTCTTGTCCAGAACTGTAGGTATATGCTATCTGCAGTCAGCATATATAATCTTCCTGTCCAGAACTATAGATATATGCTATCTGCAGTCAGCATATATAATCTTCCTGTACAGAACTGTAGGTATATGCTATCTGCAGTGTAGGTATATGCAATCTGCAGTCAGCATATATAATCTTCCTGTACATAACTGTAGGTATATGCAATCTGCAGTCAGCATATATAATCTTCCTGTACATAACTGTAGGTATATGCAATTTGCAGTCAGCATATATAATCTTCCTGTACATAACTGTAGATATATGCAATCTGCAGTCAGCATATATAATCTTCCTGTCCAGAACTGTAGGTATATGCAATCTGCAGTCAGCATATATAATCTTCCTGTACAGAACTGTAGGTATATGCTATATGCAGTCAGCATATATAATCTTCCTGTACAGAACTGTAGGTATATGCTATCTGCAGTCAGCATATATAATCTTCCTGTCCAGAACTGTAGGTATATGCAATCTGCAGTCAGCATATATAATCTTCCTGTACAGAACTGTAGGTATATGCTATCTGCAGTCAGCATATATAATCTTCCTGTACATAACTGTAGGTATATGCTATCTGCAGTCAGCATATATAATCTTCCTGTCCAGAACTGTAGGTATATGCTATATGCAGCCAGCATATATAATCTTTCTGTCCAGAACTGTAGGTATATGCAATCTGCAGTCAGCATATATAATCTTCCTGTCCAGACCTGTCGGTATATGCTATTTGCAGTCAGCATATATAATCTTCCTGTACAGAACTGTAGGTATATGCTATATGCAGCCAGCATATATAATCTTCCTGTACAGAACTGTAGGTATATGCTATATGCAGTCAGCATATATAATCTTCCTGTACAGAACTGTAGGTATATGCTATATGCAGCCAGCATATATAATCTTCCTGTACAGAACTGTAGGTATATGCTATATGCAGCCAGCATATATAATCTTTCTGTCCAGAACTGTAGGTATATGCAATCTGCAGTCAGCATATATAATCTTCCTGTACAGAACTGTAGGTATATGCTATATGCAGCCAGCATATATAATCTTCCTGTACAGAACTGTAGGTATATGCTATATGCAGTCAGCATATATAATCTTCCTGTACAGAACTGTAGGTATATGCTATATGCAGTCAGCATATATAATCTTCCTGTACATAACTGTAGGTATATGCAATCTACAGTCAGCATATATAATCTTCCTGTACAGAACTGTAGGTATATGCTATATGCAGCCAGCATATATAATCTTCCTGTACAGAACTGTAGGTATATGCTATATGCAGTCAGCATATATAATCTTCCTGTCCAGAACTGTAGGTATATGCTATTTGCAGTCAGCATATATAATCTTCCTGTACATAACTGTAGGTATATGCTATCTGCAGTCAGCATATATAATCTTCCTGTCCAGAACTGTAGGTATATGCTATATGCAGCCAGCATATATAATCTTTCTGTCCAGAACTGTAGGTATATGCAATCTGCAGTCAGCATATATAATCTTCCTGTCCAGACCTGTCGGTATATGCTATTTGCAGTCAGCATATATAATCTTCCTGTACAGAACTGTAGGTATATGCTATATGCAGCCAGCATATATAATCTTCCTGTACAGAACTGTAGGTATATGCTATATGCAGTCAGCATATATAATCTTCCTGTCCAGAACTGTAGGTATATGCTATATGCAGCCAGCATATATAATCTTTCTGTCCAGAACTGTATTTATATGCAATCTGCAGTCAGCATATATAATCTTCCTGTACAGAACTGTAGGTATATGCTATATGCAGCCAGCATATATAATCTTCCTGTACAGAACTGTAGGTATATGCTATATGCAGCCAGCATATATAATCTTCCTGTACAGAACTGTAGGTATATGCTATTTGCAGTCAGCATATATAATCTTCCTGTACAGAACTGTAGGTATATGCTATATGCAGCCAGCATATATAATCTTTCTGTCCAGACCTGTCGGTATTTGCTATTTGCAGTCAGCATATATAATCTTCCTGTACATAACTGTAGGTATATGCTATATGCAGCCAGCATATATAATCTTCCTGTCCAGAACTGTAGGTATATGCTATCTGCAGTCAGCATATATAATCTTCCTCTACAGAACTGGGGACTGCAGACTACTTGGTACAAAAGTAGAGTTAATCTGATCTCAAACCTAACGGCCAGATCCTTTCTTATTCCAATAGGTATAGCAAGTTTATTAGAAGATGTGCTTTGTTGTGTGGCTTGTTCAGCATGAATCTGATTCCAATATCGATAACATGGTGGCCATATTTCAAATGATTTATCTTTTACTCTTAAATGGAAGGCCGTATTTTCTTGTTCCATTGTATCAAGAGTTAATATATTAAAGTATGCATTTTAGACTAAGTACACCTATAGATGAATTGGTGGGTTGGGGATTTGTATAAAGAGTTAATATTTTAAAGTATGCATTTTAGACTAAGTACACCTATATATTAATTGGTGGGTTAGGTATTTGTATAAAGAGTTAATATATTAAAGTATGCATTTTAGAATAGGTACACCTATAGATTAATTGGTGGGTTAGGGATTTGTATAAAGAGTTAATATATTAAAGTATGTATTTTAGACTAAGTACACCTTTAGACTAAGTACACCTATAGATGAATTGGTGGGTTGGGGATGTTGATAAAGAGTTAATGTATTAATGTATGTATTTTAGACTAAGTACACCTTTAGACTAAGTACACCTTTAGACTAAGTACACCTTTAGATGAATTGGTGGGTTGGGGATTTGTATCAAGAGTTAATATATCATGTTGTTTCAATGTATAATGGGATTATACACTATGTTGTTGATCATAAATAAATAGTCAAGTCTCCGACATGGCGGCGATAGAGGTCATTTTAATGAGTTTTGCTATTGCTTCTTCCCCCAAAATAATGTCGCATTGCTACGGGTTTTCACTATCTTACATATGACAATTATAAAGTTCGTCCTAAATAATAACTTTGTCTGACTAGACCTCCAATCTGGCTGCCTTAGAAGCCATTTTGAAAATGTGATATAGCTATTTGATTTCTCCTTAGCTGATAGGCACATAAATATAGAGCATTAATACAAGGCTTCGTTATATACCTAACTGGGTCTCAGTCTGATTGGTGCTGATGAGACCCCTAATTTAATGTCAAGAGTGGACAGATATACAATATTGTTATCCCTTGTAACGGATGACCTTATTGACAGAGGGTAGACGTGATGATTTCTCATTTTGTTGTGTTGATCTCAAATGAAAATGTTGCCATTGTGATCCATGATAACCAAATTTCCTAACAGATGTTTGGCATGAACGAATATCCAAACCATCGTTTAGAACCAAAATATTGGTACAATTTATAGTTACTTTGTATTAATAGTATTGGTACGAGTTGTCTTGACAACCATATGCCTCTATACAAGGCTTTTCCTAAGGAAATTAAAATCGTGATGATATGGATGTTTAATAAGAAGATGCTAGGCATGTGTAGCCAGAGTCGAATAAAAGTGATGCTAATGTCACCACATCACGGAAATTGGTTCGTGAAAGTGACACGTCACTAATGACGCAGACTAAAGAAGTAGTAAATAACTACAGATAGCGCGGCAAAATATTCCACGATTCTCTTGATTCTAAGGCAAACATGCATTATTCTAAATTAAAATCGTAGTAGTGTTGTAAGGTCTCTCTGTGCTAGAAAATGTGGCAGTTACTGTTGTTGTTGTTGCTTATGTACCAGGATGTGCTAGTTTGAAAATATTAGAAAGTGCTAGTGCGCTATTAATATTTAGAGTTATTTATTTAGGAGGTCTGTGTGATGTTCTAAAAAAACTTAAACTTAAGATTTGTTTCAGTGGTTTGATATAGGGTCTAAGACAGTAAAGCACACAAACATGGTTTGTCAGCTTCCTCAATGTTTTCTTGAGCATATACTGCACTAGTTGTGTTTCAGTTTTGATCCTTGAATCCCCGTGCAATAGATACGAACTTCAGATGCACACAAGCAGGCTTACTCTGCTTTAATCCGCTTTAACAATCCAACATTGCTCATATCCTTACTATCTTCCATTGCATTGACAATTTGAGAACTAGCAGTCATGTCGCTCAGCTTTATCAGTAAACCGTGTACCGAAAAGAATTCAATCAATTTGGTTGTCATTAGGCAATCACTTGTCTGCCCGGATATTTTTTCTATCTAAAGTCAGACACTTGAACTTATTTGCCGATATGATATGTGCAACTTCTACATTTGCCGTTATGTTACAAATGTAGTTAAATATATAGATAATACTCAGCAGTACTATTGCAAGAGATGCAAATTTTCACAAGATCACTCCTTAGATTTTGTAGAATGTGTTGTGCTATTGAATGATGTACTGCAGTTCTCTATCGTCTTCTTTTTGACAAAGGGCAATAGTATTTTAGCGGTCTAATTTACTAAGATGCCAGATAACAATTCCCGCTGCAAGACCAATTAATACATGCAAAGAATAGATACATTGATATTGATATCTTTAATAGTTACATGCAACAAGCATTCGACTTTAAGATTATGGAAAATTTTGATTTTCTTTCCATTTTGTCTAGCGCCATGGAAGAAGTGGAACTTGAAGGATATACAATACCCAAGGACTCACTGGTAAGACTTGGAAATATTCTGATGAAAATATACATGAAAATATGTATTTCGGCATGTATTGAATAACGCAATGGTAATTGATTAAAAAACAGCAATAAAATGAATATGAACTGAAACTTGCATTTATTAACATTTGTTTCGAGTGTATTCCTTTATGTTATACATATTTTAAAGTTATGTAACTTTGTATTGCTGATTATTAAAACAACGTTTAAGTGTGTAAATGTACCTAAAATGGTCAGTTCTGAACAGTGTATTGGTCACGTGTTAAATACGAATATTACTCTAACATATGAAATGCAAATAAATGAAATATATATTTCAATGTATATGTTCCCCGCTGCCACAGTCTAATTCCACGGCGATGAGAAAAAAACACACCAACTATATATACAGGATCGCTCTCTTCGTACCCTTGTCCGCGTGCGTTAGAGTCTCGGGTTCGGCCAATGTGGTTATGTGAAACGCTTTTAATTCCTTTCCGTGGGCAGGTGGTTCTTACTGGAACTTTCCTGGATTCTTTCAGCACCAGGTATACTGACCGCTATGTATATTATATGTTACACTGAGAATTGGTGTATTTATGGGGGGGGGGGCTAATGTATAGTTTATCAGAAATTCGAAAATGGGTTCACTGAATCCTTTTGGACCTATATGTAATTATAAATATAATAACAAAACTAATGTTTTCCTAATGGTATGGATTCTTGACTACATTCATACAATATTTATCTGTGTACTAGACAACTGCATGCGACTCCCTGTATCTTCGTAATGACTTTGATAAAGCATAGTGTTCTACAGTATACACTACAATAGTTAGGTTGGATTCAACTTTATTTGCTTTTCCAAAATCAAATTTGAATATGCGTATTTCGAGCATTTTGTGTGTTGTTTCTTCAGGTAATTATGAACATCTGGACAATTCACCATGATCCATCGATATGGGGCGACCCCTGGATGTTCAGACCCGAACGTTTCCTGGACGAGAATGGCCGACTACTGCCTGCAGAACATACTATAAGACAATCGTAAGTGGATTAAAATTGTCATTTAGTGAACCTCCATCCAAATGACCCAGCTCAAAATATTATCTATATACCCCTTTTCAATATTACACTTTAGTAACTATTCTGTTTTCTGTGAACATATACCAACTATAAAGTATTAGCTGGCAGATATTTTCCATAAATTAGTTCGTGGGGTTTAAAATAAATACCATTTGGACGTTATAAAAACACCTTTTGGTCCTTAAAATAAACACAATATAGGCCTTAGAATAGACACCATTTAGACTTTAATAATATCATTTGGGTCGTAAAATAAACACCATTTGAGTCTTAAAATAAACATCATTTGGACCTTAAAATAAATACCATTTGGGCCTTAAAATAAACACCATTTGGGTTTTAAGAAACACAATGTTTGGGTCTTAAAAAAACACCATTTGGAGCTTAAAAAAGACACCTTTTTGGACATGAAATAAACACCATTTGGGCCTTAAAATAAACACCATTTGGGCCTACCTACAAGGTGACTTTCACCTTTTCTCATAAACTTCTTATTTGCACCTTTAAATACTGGCTGCCATGTGTAGCCTAGCTTGTGCTGTAAATGTCGTTAAACCCTTCAACAAAAACAACAACACATTCCTCCCGTTTCTTTTCATAACGATGGGAGAAAAAAAAACAACAAAAAATCGTAGAATAAACAAACCGAATCGTGTTAAATGTCCCAGTTAACTCTGCGATTATTTTGGCCTTAACCAATTATATTATCCTTTGTGTCTTAATTTCAGAACGACCTTAACTTGTATGATTTCAAATTTTAGACTGTTGAGTTTTGGAACCGGACCACGGCGTTGTGTTGGTGAAGATCTGGCTAAGTCACGGATATTCCTCTGCTTGACAACACTTATACAGAAATTTGACTTACTTCCGCCGGACATAGGCACTCTAATTTCTGATGACGCTCGGACATTTCTTCCCGGTGGGGTATTGCGACCTCCGGATTACAAGATGCGAGCAGTTGCCAGATGAAGTTACTGGATTTCAGTCTGACTTGGTTCCATAAGCCTGTGAAATATTTTGCATGTTTGCTTGTTTATATATATATATATATATATATATATATATATATATATATATATATATATATATATATATATATATATATATATATATATATATATATATATATGTGTGTGTATATGCTGCATGTGCTCATGCTACTATAATGGAACTCTGAGATATAATCCTCATCAATTGTTAAAATTAGTAGCTGAAATTTAATTCTATGCAGGAAGAAAATCCAGGTGTTTTACATAGAATTGTCAAATAAGTGAATGCTTGTTACTTGGAAAATTTGTGAATGAGAGTAACTGATTTTCTGTGTGGGGCGCTGCGTTTTGCAAGTTACTATGGAATCTTGTCAATTTAGATAATACACGTAAAACAGATAAAGCACACAGTAAGTTGATATTGTGAAAATCTTTCAAGTTTGTTTTCTTTTGTAAAAAAAAAAGATTGGTTCTGCATTGCGGTAACTGCTTTAAAATATAAAATTGTGCATGTTGTTTTAAAAGTGTGTACAGTGCATTGAAAAGCTTAAACGCAGTTTATAATATCTTTTCGTTGTAAAGGATTTCATAAGCTTCATGAATAAGTGTCGGGTGAAGTATGCATATAACAGACCAAGTTACAGGACAGAGATCTTTTTCACATGATCAGAAGCTAAAACATTCGCCATTTGTCGCAAATAATACAACATGCAGAATCCGATTGATTTACTGCTGAATAATCCAACTTATTTTTGTAGGATACAATATCTTAGTGCAGTTTTCTTCCTCGAATAAACAACTATCACGTACTCAAACATAATGGACCATTATTTCTATTGCCAAATATTGTAAACTAACACAATGTTTAAAACGTGGCTATCATATTGTCTTTGTAATATTTCTAATAATGCTGCTTCTGTACGTATTACCAGAATAATAAAACGCTGTTTAGAATGATATAATAAAACTAGACTGATTATGTTTGAATGGGTCTTTTATTGTCAAACATATCATTAGCCCGTATGACCAATGTTCTATACAAAGCAGCCGATCAAAATCAGCCAATTGCTTTTGACAGGTTTATAATACTCTCTCTCTCTCTCTCTCTCTCTCTCTCTCTCTCTCTCTCTCTCTCTCTCTCTCTCTCGTTTATTTATTGCACACATTACGAAGATGTTAACTATAGAATGTAATAAACATAACTGATGTCTTTATCGTTCTGCGTTTTGGGTAATCCTACACCTAAATGATAAAACAAACTTACGGTTATACGAATCGACACCCAACCACCCCCCAAAAAATCCAAGAATAATCCAAGAATCAAAACGTCCTACTAATAAAAAAAAATCCTTATTACAATGGAGTTCGAATCCCGATGAAATCACAAATGAAGGCCATGACGTATACTGTGGGCAGCTTCGTACTGATGTGTCAACAGTACTTTGTTGTATCACATAAAATAATATTCTATTATTTGACTTTTATGTAAATTTTGATAACTCTCCTTGTCCAAGATTTAATTTAGAGTTCAAGTATTTCCAGGAAAAAATAATATCTAATATAATTACACCGATATCACTTTAAGAATCTTGGTCTGAGAAAAAGTTAAATAAGTAAAAAATTCTACTTCAACTCTTACTGGTGGTGAATCAATGTCAGGAACTAGGTCAGCATTAGGTACAAAGTTTATTTGATTAGTTGCCTACGTCGGAAACAGTCAGAATTGAACAATATCAAATCCAGTAAATAAAGGTTTCATTACAATAGCATGAAATGGAATAAATACAAACAATGAGACTAAAAAACAATCAATTAAATTAAATTAAATGTATATAATTGAACTATACATAAAAGATTTATTTCTGAAGATATAAGAATATACGATATCATGTTTTTACAATAAAAAATATTTGATATTACGTATGCAACTACAGATTGACTTTAAAAAGTTTTTGAACTGTAGAAATGAGAATTGTATTTAAAGTACTATATTTTTAACTTCAACTATTCAATTATGAAATGGGACGAAAAATGATATCAATATATAATTATATAGAGGCGAAGTGGTAGTGATCCGTAATGGAGAGCGCTTTAAACCACTCGGCCACACGGGGCCCCTGTATTTGTTGTTGGCAACAGCGTCTCTTTTGCTGATAGCTAATATTCCTACACGAATCAGGCTCTCAGTGCGCATAAACATGTGATGACCCTGAAAGAGCTGAGACTGCTCTTGACTTATCTTGAAGAGTGTATCCGGTGTTGATCAATACCAGTGTAGATACATTTCATGATGATTTAAAACATTCGTCTGAAATTTTCGAAGACACGCATGACTACATATTCGTCCGTTTTCAGGTATAGGTCGTGATAATTGCCGAGAATGAGAACCGAGGCAGTTCCATATCGTGTTCGCGTACTGGTATTCATCCTCGGTGATGTGGGAGAGTCGTATGAAAGAATGGAAGGTGTCAAAAGTTGTTAACGAGGTTTAATTGAATCTTGGACGCGTATAGATGTACTTCAATGGACTAACTCATTTTCGCTATAGAAGAGGTGGACGAGTTCAAATAAACGTTTCCAGATGCATACACTTAAGATATGTTTTAGCAAGTTCTCTCAGCGACGACTCCATAAACTGGAACGAATCGACGAAACGAAATTGACCCATCGAAAACCACATATATTGCTCGATATTACTGTGGATAACTTTGATAGGACAGGAACCTACTTCAGTGGCAGGTGTCTTGTTCGGGATGGCTGAGTGCTGCGATGATGCAGTGTCCATCGTATTATCATATATTATGAGCAATGGCTGCAAGGAAGCCTGGATCGTTGAAGAGTAGATTACAAGTCGACGAACAATAACATATCGAAGGATAAAGTCTTTCCCTGGATGAGATTCCATTGATACTTTATAGAGGTTTAGTCTATCCTTGCGATGCAAAATATGCTGCATAATATAGTCCAGTTTTTCACTTGTGGTTACCAGACAAACATGAGTGCCTCTGCGTGAAACTCTTACATTTCCGTGGTTACCTTAAGGATGCACGGAGAAGTGCAACATGTCATGTACGAAAGAGTACTGTGCACAGGACCATGCTCTTATCAAGCGTGGATGTCCAGGGATGAAAACCTGTTGGGCTGTCCTAAAGGTGACAGAGGCCACCTCCAGGTGCATCAGCGCTGTGATAGACGAAACATCAGTCTGATACAATATTGGTACGAAAAGGCGAGAACTGCACTGCGTTGTTCAACGAGTTATAGACCAAGATCAAAATGAATTGCAAAGTGCATCTCGTCTTTAGCCGTTACGAATAGATTAGGCATGTGATGATGTTTAGTGCAACTGGTTACTCCATTCTTCACATGTTTGTACATGGAGTTGTCCATACCTACAAAGTACCGTCATCGTTATGTGTCTGACGTCCATTGTAAGCGTGTTTCCAATTGGATATTCTGTCTATGATCTCAAGATAAATCGGATAATCGTCTGGATAATTCGTACATAAGGCCAGACGGAAAGCAAAATATTTCAAAAAGTATGTTTAACAAGTTGTTATGATTTGTACAACAATTGGAGGAGCTCTTCTATATGCATGCAATATATGCAATGCTTGAAAATGAGTCTTTAATCATTGACAATGTACAGAATAACGCTGTCGTATAGCTCTTGCTGATGTGTAGCTTTGACCATTACGAGATAATTTCTTATTCCAACATGTGGTGATCACAAGAGCTACGCTGATATATATGATGAGATGTAACGCGTTACTATGACATCGCCGAGAGCTTTCGATTTTCCACCATGACATAGGTCAGATTTCTATATATTTGTGATCGTAGACTTTTTATAATCAGCGGAGGGACACGCAATGATTGCATACCATGTCCACGATGAAATCGTCCGTTTTTCTCAATTCGTTAATCAGCAACAACAGGTGAAAAGAGCTCGCGCCACGCAGATACGATCGGAGATTATTAAACATTTTCTGATGGAATGTATTTCTCTGCTTAATACTATATATTTGGCGTCTATCCGTGGCTCTATGTCTGTCATCTTCGTCTGAATGGTGAATCCAATTCCAGATAAAATCAATATCAAATTAGCTATGATTCCATTGGAGATGACTGCCATAGTCGCTTCGGCGAGAATTCCTGAGACATAAAGATAATGAATCACATCATCTATCGACGCTATTAGAGGATGTTCAGAGCCATTTCGATAATTTCAAAATGAAAATCTTCTTATCACGTCGATACACGATGAGATTCATTCTCTATATGCCTCAGTGTCAACTAAACTTTAGATGATCGACCCAAGTTGTGACAAGTTCTTCTTTAATAATTTGTTGTGCCTGTGGTCCACTTCAATAGTTCTGAAATCATTTTCATACTTAGGAAGACGCGGTACTATAAGAACTACATTTTTTTTTTCAGTCATCATGGTCTATTTAACAAGATCCACAGCAACGTAATGAATTGATTCCAGTTTAATATGTTCTAAATAACTGTAAGATCTGTCAACATCAGTCATATTAAAATTAGCTTCATTATATTTGTCTTTGTTGTGATATTTGTAAAAGTAATATAAAGAAGTAGCTATTTTTCCAGACTCGTGTGCATTTGTAATTAACTCATATTTCTGTGATTATAATATGATCAAGGACAGTGAACGTCATGATGGACACGTATTTGTTGTTGTATGTTTATCGATTATTAATTAATTTCGAACCGATCTTTATATGCCACTGTAGAATTAAAGAAAATCATTATGGGATGACATCACCCTCTTTTAAAACATACCCAAGTTTGTTCTTAGTCTATTCCTGATTAAAACTCTCCAGGTACGTGTACGTGACCGCATCCAGATTTAGATCCGTTCTTACATGCTCCCCATACAAGATCACGTAACATAATGCTTCTATGGCATGTTGAGGTTTCAGCAATAGAGCATTTCCTGGCAGTACCTCATCTTGATAAGTACCTCCGCCAGATCGACCGTCGAGCGCCATCACAGCCAGGATTGTATCCACGTCTTCGTATTCCATATCGAACTTCTGAAAGATCTTACGTCGGTATTTACCGTCAAGCAATGTTCGTTTACAGAGAAAGCGTTTTTGTCACACCTTGTCCATATAGTTGTGATCATGTTTGTGAGCATAGTCGTAGTCTTTTCGGGAGATCGTCGTCGTCCGCTATCATGGACTACCTCGATCGTTTTGACTAACTGTGCAGATTCACTATCGTTTCAAAATTTGGGACAGTACAATATTGATCTGAAACCTCTTTGCTGTTTTAACCGCATGTTTCTCACCGACATATGAGACCGGTTCATGTTGTGATAGTCACATCGCTCGTATATATCTTCAAGTGATAATTTACTAGCCTTTTACCGCCTCGTTCAGCTCTCAGTGTACTCTTCCGATTAGCTTGAGTACGTGATAGTGGTTGCCAGCGAACGACTAGTCCTGTCTATTAAGTATAGTCGAATAGCAACTAGTACAGCTTCGTAGCGATGCCTACGATTTTCGCCATATTCGATCTATACAAGACCATTAGTTGAGACCATACAAAGTAAATATTGGATAATAACTCATGCCAAGATTGGTACGGTTTGCAGTCAGCTCTACCAGTTTAAACGTGGAACACTTTATAGTCGTGGTAGACACGACAAATTCAGCCATAGTGAAACCGAGGGCGAAGTAGCTCTTATGAAGTATTTCTGTGATGATATCTGTTTCAGTACCATCAAGCCATCAAACCTCCATTTTCTCAGTCCCACACGTACATCTTTGCAACAGAAATTTCCATATTGACACAGCAAAATGAAGTTGGACTTTCAGCCCGAAATTTGAGGTGGCACCACTCACTAGTGACACTAGTCATATCCTCAGGAACTATGAAGATCGCTATATGTTGAGCAGTGTATTCTATCGATGAATAGACGGTTATGTCATGTTTGGTTATTCGTATATCCAGACATCGGAGGAATCATGTCTGTGTTATTTTTCACTCAATGCTTGTCCATGTATAGTTTATTGACGACATCGATGTCGTGAAAAGTTGTTGATTGCATTAACATTTATTGTAGCCGATGCCCGACACCACTCAAACGATCTCGTATTTTTAACTCAACTCGTTAAAAGCATTAAATTATTTATTGCAGGAGGTAAAATGACGGGAGTGATGAGTATGTCAGGAAATGTCATTAAGTGTCTTCCCATGACTACTCCTTCAAGTGACGATACTGCAGCTAGTTATGTAAATGTGAATAATTCTGCTCTTTGACGGATGGTATCAGTTTAACCATCATTGACATCCATCGATTCGTAGTCGTTAATGCGAGATATTCTATGGTTTGTAGTTTGATGGGTGTGTAATTTATACTAGCCTCTCTGTCAATCCAGATATAACGATCTGATGTTCAAGAGTGGATACAGCATAGGTGATCTCGTGTTTTTTAGTCCGCTGTAACCTCTAAAACTTTATGGATTCTGAAAAGTTGTTCGAGACCCTGTAGAAGACTTCAACATATCGCTTGTGACCTGATCTGCTATTAGAAACGTTCCAGTCACTGCGACATTTCCACTTACATTCCACTTTCTGTATCGCATTTACAGCAAGCGATACGTCAAGAGTGGAGGCTGTCGCTGGTTGAAACAACACATGATATGGCTGTGGATATCCGTATACAAACATTCCACCCATGTTGAGATTTCCCGTCATCGTTCCTCCAGACAATGATATTTTGGTCTGTGTGAGTATCTTCACGTGATATCATTATGGAAAATTAACATCTGGAGGTGGATAGCTCACATACAAGAAGCCCATGTAAAAGCCGAAAAACACGTGTTCAGCTAATCTTCTATGTAATTCTCCTCATTAACATCAATTTCATTTTAACGCTGCTTCTAGTAAGTGTAGTGAAAGTGGCTTATACAATTGGCACTTCTAGATCCTTTCGTTTCAAGAAAATCTCCTCTAAGTTTTAAGCACGTCTTAGTATTAATGAGGGGAAATTCACAACTATGTGCCTATAACATTTTACAGAAAAATTTTGTCAAACGAAAGAACCTTGGTACAGCCAAAATACAATTGATACGTTTTTCAGTAAGCAGTGTAAAGCTGGAAAGATGAGAATGCATATGTAGAGTTTTAGCAAATCATGAAAATATTGTCCAAAACACAAAGGCGGTTACGAGGAACATGAAAGAGGTAAAGGAGGATCAGAAGACAAAGCCACTTACCAAACACTACTCCCTTTGACTCATCCATAATGTATTTTGCAAAAGAATGTGTCGGGTCGGTCATTTAGAATATCGGAGTAGCCTTGCTCCGAAAAATCTGTCTTCATTAAGCGAGGACAGCTTATCACAAACACATTTGCAGCGGCCATCTTGCGCAAAATTAGGGGTTCATATTTCTTTGCCCATCGGTCAAAGCTGAAGTGGAGACGATTGGGTTCAAGTTGAAAGAGGCATCCTAAAAACAAGCGATCCAGATGGACCAGGGGTAAGATTTTTCAAAATTGTGATTTATGAACAGAGAACAAACAAAACGATTAGAATCACTGCCAACCATATATTGCTAACATTGTTATTTATCCTTGGTGCAAACGCGAATCGCTACAGACAGTAAACAAAACGCCTGTGTTCCCGCTTGCCTAGACTGCTACCGATTTCTGAGTTAACGCTATATAGATATCTCGTAACGTTGAGATAACTGACACGTGCAAATTAAAATCGATCATGGATAATATTTTGGTATCTCCGTCAGTTTGCTTACAACTTTTACTGCTGTAACCCTGAACTAATTGTATGCGCATTTCATTGCAGCTGATATCTCTACAAACAAGGTGTTTGCCATAGAAGACGTGAGATGAGGGACCGTTGTGGACAACGTTTAGTCTAATGAGACAGAATGAATTTAAATGACAAAGTCTTTTGTTGAACGTTTTGTTTCATAGGTTGAATTTCTCAGGGTTTGCCGTGGATTTAAATAGCAGTGGTTGAAGGTTCCATTTTTATATATGTAGTTGTACAATGTCAACGGTTGCATTAAATAGAGATGTCTGAATCTGCAATGTCGTAAATTAAAAATTCCAGTTTCACGTGTTTAATCAAAATGTTTGAGCTGGAAAAAAAAAAATTTCATATACAGAGTTTCACACTTATTCTTTTGAAAATTCAAATTCCGTATGTCGAGTTAATACCTTTAATTCTCCAAGATAATATCGATGACTGAAATTTCAAAGTCTGTTCAATAATATGGCTGTGGGCGAACGTTTTATTTCATAAACGGGGGTTATCGGTTGAGTTTAGCAGCTGTAGTTGAAAGTTCCATTTCTTGCGTTGAGAATTACAATTTTAAAATGTTGTATACAAATGTACTTGTCGGTACTGACTGTATTTCAATCATAACTACTTTAATTTGTCCAAACATGATTATTTACAAAAAGAAATGCATACGTTTCAGAAAATTTTATCGTCTAACCATTGATTATAATCGGAATAAATATACATGTTGGATGATGTAATACTCTTACGTATTTCTGTCTTATTTAAGTGATTAAGCACATAAATTACTTTTATTCATTTTTATGATGTTTACACTTACAGGATGCCATAATGTTGTTGGTTTTGTTATGGGTTTAATTCCATTGTTTATCGTACGATAGTCAGCCAGCATATTGTGTTGGGGTAGAACTTGGTAAACCCCAACTGAGAATCACCTACCCACGGTAACTTAACGATATGTTTTCTGACATTCCCAGGTCGACCGATCCACGGATTCTAACGCACATGAATGGTTGTAGTGGCATGAGTTTTTGGCTGTTCTGCCAGATAGTGTTCCCTCTTTTATGTCCTTCCATCAAGAGTTAATTGGCACCAACAACAAAATCAAGAACAAACATTTAGGGTTGATTCAGTTATTCAGTGAATTCTTTTCTCGTATTATCTTAAATTGAACGAGTTATTTGATGTGTATTGATTGTAACCTACTATAGTACTTCATTATAATAATAAATACTTTTTATATTCCCATGTGTACCTCACAAATCCTTAAATAAAGATAAACAATTGATTTTAATTAATACTTATTTACTTGTCTTACTGATGAGTTAAATACAAAAAAGTCATGTATGGTTTTAAGAGAATATCTGTTCCACTTTTGTAACATATCTGATTCAAAGTATCAACATAAAATGAGCATCTCTTTAAATAAGGTCTTGAATGTAAATCTTGAGGATAGACATGCAGAATTTTTGCAAAGTTAATCAGTATAGAATGTTGCCAACTGCAAATGTAAATATATTACTGGTATTAATTTTGTAACAATTTTGTATTGTAAACGAAATATAGAATGAATAAAGATATTTTTGAAAATATCTTTTTTATGATAAATGCTTCACATATAATGTGCTATTGTCAGTCATTAAACATACAATGTTAACTTGAAGTTCCCTTAAAAAAGATAATTATCTAACTTAATTAATACTATAAAGATTTCATCATAACCTTTGGCATGTATGTATGGTTTAATTTAATAATTGATTTTTTTTAAAATATGCCTATGTAAACACAGAACACCAGAGTAAATTAGATTTTACCAATTTGGTAAATTTTGGTTGAATCAGTAAAAATGAGATTTTCATTCCATACTCAATCTCAATCCAAGCCTCCAGCACACACTCATAAGTGAAGGCTAGTGTTTTGGTTTTAATAAGTGCTAGCTAAACATGAACAGAGGAATCCTTTACACCCACCCCCCATGCCCTTCTAAATGTCTCCACTTTGTCTGTCAACACAAGTCTTAAACAATTCCTTTAAACTGCGTTGTTTTAAATTGACTGGTCTTTTTTTTTAATGTTTATATAATCTAACATGAAATCATGAATGGTGCTTTGTCTCTATTGCCTAAAAAGGTGATATCCAAAACTGATAAAGATGCATCAAGTCATTTTATTGCTTAAAATGTACTACCCTCTTTGAGGAAATCCTAGATAAATCATGATTAATCTTTGGCAAATGACAAAACCTGTGCTGTTACATAGACCAATATATTAATGTCAATGTAAAATTGATCAAGCCGTTAATTTAAAACGGAACATTGAGATGATGATGTCTAAAATATTACATCTTTGGCAATATTTGCACCCTCCCCCCCCCCACTTCATTGAAGGGATTTGATATCTACCTTTTGCCAATTAAGGATGTCATCTACCACCTTGTACAAAGTCCGACATAATAATGATCAAGTAATCGATAGCAATATGAAATGTCGTACTTGATGCAGTCGAAATGTGCAATATTTGACAAAATATCACTTGCAACCCTTCGTAGAAGAGGGTTGTTATATTGATCCTAATATTTGACAAAATTTGGGCTGTCATGGAAAACGATATTTACATATTTATATAAATTTCGTCAAGAAATTCATTGCAACTTAATTATTTTAGATGACGCAGTGTAAAATGTGCATTATTTGCGAAACAATCGTTACCCTCACCCATGGTAAAATGAGGAAGATATTTTCGTCTTAATCTTGGGGAAAAAATAAAGCTGCCTTACATAACCTCATATCAATTTCAACATAAAATTTAGCAAGGAATCGATTGGAAATATAATTTTTGAGATGATCCAGTGGGAAAGGTGCAATATTTTACAAAAATTGTTGTGTGTATCCCTATACTTCGTCGTCGCCAAATTATATAAATATTTGTAAAAATACCTACGTAGCTGATTTGCTTGTTAAGCTTTAACACAAGAAACAACAATAAGGGTTTGCCCACTATTTTTTGCAGATGTGGTTTTGACCAACGGAGGGTGATTTTCGGAGGCGTGTTTTTGACCAACGGAGACGTGTTTTTGACCAACGGATGGTTTTCAACCATGGAAACCAAGGGTTTATCCTCGATGAAATCTTTGATTGATCGCAATGCGGTAATGAAATAATTAACTAAATTAACCGTAAATGCGATCTAATCCGATACGATATCGAGTCCTTGGATCTGATAAATATATCGATGCAAATCCAAGTTTGCCAATTAGTTCGTAGTGTATGGGCGTCAACGCCGTTAAACACTGATAATATATTGCAGTTGTCTCTGATCACTTTTGGAATTTCTGTGTATCGTTGGGTGACATATATCATGTCAGAGTTTTTATGTCAGCCTCGAGAAAATATTTTCGCAGGGTTTTTTTGTCGTTCCAATTGTACATCGTTGTATACAATTAGATTATTAATATCCTTGGAAAGGTCATCCACGGATGGTGCATCGTCGATATCCGTGATAAATTCAATGATATCCTCGCCGATAATCTCCGCTGCTTTTTCGTTATAATCTTTTAACACTTGATAACAATGTTGATCGTCTGCACTAGGGGCAACCAAATATAAATTGTCCCATTTCATATACTTCATCATTAAATTTCACAACAGCTGTGTTTTACCTCTTCCTGATGGTCTAATAATTATCATCCGTATAGTATTTGTTAACATAACATGATGTTTCACGGGTGGTTTTTCTTTAACGCGGAAAAGTCAATAATTTCCATTAGATATAACTTAATAATATTATGGATTTATAATGTGTGAAATGTAGGACTCGTACACCAACGCTTGACCAGACAACCGTTACTACGAAGAATAATAGCTGTCACCCGTAAATGTGACCGATGCGGGACAAAAAAATATAGATTTGTTTTCAAAAAAAGGAGGTGATATCGTCGCCAAGTTAGCTAAATTTCGATATGCACCTTGGGCAAAACATCCAGGAGAGAAACATCTTCCAGGATATAGTTATTGTGGACCAAGAACAAGATAGGATATCAGACTTGAAAGCCAAAATAATCCTAACTCGGGTGAAGATCCGATAAACATGTGCACGATATATCTTATCGTAGTGGCAATCTTCAACATCGTCATCTCGCGGATGTAAAGTTGATACACGCGTTGAACTCTATTCTTGATCAATCGTTCAAGGTAAAATTAGCTTCGTGGTTAATAAAAACCGCAATGAAAGGTAAATTATTGTTCGGTGCTAGTATATAACATGGAAGCAATTTGTTATTCTCCAACGGGATACTTCATAGGTGGATCAGCTATCGATAAACTCGCCAGCGCTGTTAAAGTATCTCACAAAACAGCTGCTGATTGGTTGGGCTAACAAGCTATATGGAAAATGTATTTACCTCGTCCGAAAAAAATTCAATATGCATTTTTCCATGTTAATGTCCCTAATGAAGTTCATCAATCAGATATATTATTTCTGCCACATGATATAGTTAATAAACATGTTTATAAATATGCGTTGACGGTAGTTGATATCGCGAATAGATACAAGGAAGCTGAGCCATTATCAACAAAATCATCATCTGAGGTTGCATCTGCGTTCAAAAGTATTTATCGTCGAGGACCTCTACGATATCGAAATCTTTTTGAAGTTGATCCCGGTAAGGAGTTTCAAGGTTTAGTATCGTCGATGATGAAACAACATAATACTGAAGTTCGACGAGGTCATACCGCAATTCATCGTGGTCAGGCAATTGTTGAGCGGTTTAATAGAACTATAGCTGATAAACTATTTCATTATCAGTACGCGAAGGAATTTATCGAACATGGACGATCTCGAGAATGGGTTAAACGATTACCAGATGTTGTTACAGCAATTATTAATAAGGTCACCAGAAACATAAACATGAAACCTGTCATCGCGATAACAAAAAATATATAAGTGAGAGCACGTCAACGTTTTCATCAAAAGAAATATTACCGAATAATGTCACAGTGAGATATTTATACGAACCTGGTGAACTTGAAGGTGGTACTAAAAGATCAACTGATCCGATATGGAGTATCACCACACATAAAATATATTCTACGGTATTATCTAAACACAGACCAACATTATATAAACTGGATCCTACTGCACCACTGTAACAGAATTGTTACTGAGTGGATGGTGGATTAAATGAACAACACAAACACAATATGTGAAAGATAATGTAAATTTATGAAATAAATTATTAATGAAAAATAATGATGTATCAACACAATAACTCATGCATTCAACCCAAAATCACACTTCACAACCATTCACAATTAAAAAATAAATTAAATATTAATACAAAATAAACATAGATCCAAGGAATCTCCTGGACTAAACACAGATCCAAGGAATCTCCTGGACTAAACACAGATCCAAGGAACTTCCTGGGCTACACAAATGTTTCAAATAAAATGGAGCCTTTACAAAAGTTGTATAATCGCAAGTATGAATTGCGATAACAATTACAATCATCAAACTATACTATCGCACGTATGGATTGCGACAACAACTACAAACATCTACATGTATTTAATCAAGTTGCTAACTGTTATTGAGATTCATGTAATCCCTTGAAATACTACTGTGATTCAAAGTAACTATGTGTAAATATAACAATGTATTAAATTGTAACTACAATTGAAACACACTTATGTGTCTTGACCCTGTACAACCGTACGATTCACCAACTGTTGAATCGCCGCCCAGCTTCTCCGAATACCTAGAGTTGACCCAATACTTTTATCGCTCACTTGCTCTTCACGGATCCACTACAGTTATACGTACAGACAGCATACAGCACCTACTAGAACCACCGGTCCCAAACACCTACATGCTACCCCAGACGTTTATACCTCTAGACAGCTCCGACACTCGGACATTTAGACTTCTAGATTTCCCGATATTTACACATCTCGACAGACGTAGACGGACAGACAATCCGACAGACAGACAGTCAGATACCTCAATTTGATCGCACAATCAAAATGGCACATTTAAACAGCACAATAACGGCACAATCAATCACATTCAGCTACAATTCAGAGACATTCAGAGACGTTCAGCTACAATTCAGAGACATTCAGAGACGTTCAGCTACAATTCAGCTACAATAAAGAAACAAAACTAATAATAGTTGTTTCTAAAACAATCTAAAACTTATATTACGCTATTGCATTTAAAGTCTAATAGTGACTAGTAATTCCAAATATTCAACGGTTTAAATCTGCATTGTAATAAAGGCATCATTATATGAAATGATAAACTGAATAAAATTCACAATAAAACGAAATATAAATTTAACACTCACCCCTTTGGCTCGAGAAAGAATGACGAGCTATCTCTCCTTTGATAAGATACTTTTGGACTCGTAATCTTATTAGAAATATTCTGCCTTATATTTCCTCAAATAGGGGAGCAAAATTCACGGCAAAATTCCCGTGCACCCCGTGATTCTAATGTTCCTGACTTCAAGTGATTCGAAGTCAGGCACATGCAAATCGTTACACGTCGCTTACCTTGAAAAAAACGCTTGTTCACCCCACAAAAAACAAATGGTGAAATTAGTTTGTACTCAAGAAGAAATAAATTCAATTTTCGCCTAATTCTGTGACAACCACAACGGAGTTTTACAATGGAACAATCACAGGTTATTCCAGATAATAACCAATTACGACCAACTGGTCATAATTGATACAATGATTTCGGTTATTATCTTTTTTATCTACGGTCAAACCCGTGGAAGATTTTTCTGATCACATCTAACATAGTAGTTGTCGTCGGTTTTTCATAATCGTGATATCATTAACGATCTCATCGATATTTTTTTTGTCGTTGAAATTTATGTAAACTCATCGAAGTTGATGTATTCGTCGTACTCGGGATACTGCAAGATAAATTAAATTTGACCACTCGATGAAGTCGTCTATGATACACATAATAGTATCAGTGATCGTTAATCCTTGTGATGAATGTATTGCATAGCGAACCGTAGTTTCCACGGAGAATTATTTGCGTTTTTTGCATCTCTGACCGCGGATATGTCACGTTTACAATATCGTTTAACACTACTTCTATACGTTCATGTTTTCCAGGAACATCAACGAAGATGTTTTGTCGTCGCGTGTCTTTAGGTCGGTAACATAGCGGGACAGGTTTCAACGGAAATTTCTCTTCGTGAATATAAAATAGTTTCATCTGAAGAATTTCTCGTACTGTTTTTCTGCTCGCGACAACTGAATCTGATGGTTTCCATGTGTCCCAAAAGTCATTAACGGATGTTGGAGGTATCATTTCACGTGTTATTTTTACATTGTGTTTTATTTGATTTTAGTCATATAGCGGACTTCAACGCGGTTAACTCATCATCTAGAGATCGACGATCTTCATTCATCTCTTCGTAGTAGTCAACGGTGGATTTCAATCGACAATGAGGTGATAATCCAGTAAATAAATGGTGGTGGTTGACCGTGATCACCGCATATAATTACAGTTGTATCTTTTTCTCTTAACCAACCAAGAAATATTTTCATGATTTTCAATGACACTGTACATGCTTCATCCCATACATTTATATCGGGGATATATTTTGTACCTATGCGATTTGGTGTCCCATCGTCTCCGTTCCATCAAAGAAAACTAAGAACACGTCTCAACGTTTCTGGATTTTATTTCTCTGGCAAGACGATGAATAGGAGTTAACACTATCATGTTAGAGTTTTTCCCAAATAGATTAATTACCCGAGTTGTTTTTCCGCAACCTCCAGGGCTGTTCAAGTAAACAAGTTTATGTCGTGCTTTTTGGTCATGTATACTAGCACTTTATGATTGCTTCACGATGACGTTGCTATGATATTTATCTTCGTCGGGAACATCAGCAGTGGTTCTGTAATTATTTAGTTGTTTGTGTTTTTCTCGCCATGTAGCCCATTCGTTACCGTTGGTAAGATACTTTTTAACTTGTTCGCGGCATTTTTTGTCAAAATAAAATGAGTCTGTGGCGACACTAACAGCGATATCAGGAAATCAATTTACCATCGATAATAAATTTATCGAGACATAAGCCAGCATCGATGATCTCAGATGAGTGTACTGTAGTAATTTTCCGTTGATATATTCAACGATGGTGCCGAACTCCTTTCCGTTGGATAGGTACGCTGGTATTGTTCGATTAAATGTTCCCTTGGGAACTGTCTCATCGATAATAAATTTTAGTTTTAACGGATCAAGCACTAACTTGGCAAATTTTGGTTTACGATGTCCAACTTCCTCTTGAACCTCATTTTCACCCTGAGTAAATTTCCCGATTAGAATCTGCCCCAGATTTTTACACTCTTGCGTTATAATATCACGTAAAAATTCAATTTCTTAATTGGGAAATTGGTCTGGTGTTGGAAACCATACTACGGTTTGACATCGATGAGAAATTATTACCTCGGACACAGTCAACGAGGTTAATATTCCGCCATCTAACATGTTTCTCAATAACATTATTGGCGTCCGTCTTTTTTCCAAGAAATGTTTTCCAAACCGTACATAAGTTATTGGATGATGTCCATCAGCGAACATAAACGAAGTTATCTCGGCAAAGGCAGTAAGATCAAAATCAGGAAATCGTTCGTTAACAGCTCTCCTTACCATGCTATGTGTGGGATGAACAAACCGTTTAAAGTATTTATGAAATGCTCCCATCCCTAGAAAACTTCCTGGGTAGCACGCTGACATGTCTATGGACATCATATCATCTAAATTATAGTTTTTGTTCCATAGACCACCATGACCGTATTCTACACAGCTCGCGCTAACATCTTCGGGAAATCTAGGTTTGGTTGGCAACCTCACGTTTTTCTCTCTGGTAAAATGAGCTGCAACCGATGGTACAGAAAATCTATTTCTGGTAATTTTAACGGCGAAATTTTGCAAATTTTCTATTTTTTGTTTATTTCCGTTGCTATATTTCAGCGCGAGATTATTCATTTCCGTTTGTAGTTCTTCAGTGCGATATAGATCTCCGTTTGACCTAACAAATTGATCATATTGTTCACCGCTGGAAAACAACCACATATATATATATATATATATATATATATATATATATATATATATATATATATATATATATATATATATATATATATATATATATATATATATATATATACAGGTTCTGTTTTACTCAACGCTTGAATATAATCAAACATATTGCCGTGATCATATTTTAATGTTCTGGAATTAGGAAAATTTCCTTCGGTGATATTCCACGCATGAGAATTGTGGTCGATGATTTCAAATGGGTTTCCTGCTTTGCGATAACAACCAGAACTATAAAATATTATATCAGGAAATATTTTTACAACAATAGGAACTTTTAATTTTTTCTCCAACGCGGCAATATCTTTCTTTGTTGCTCCGCTACCTTTTTTCTTAATAAATTGATTCCACAATAAATTTTTAATTTTCTTGCATCGGTTAATCCATTGCCTCGTTTTGAACTCATAAAATAATTTATGGTTTGTTCAGCAACACAGTTTAATTCCGATGATAGTTCCATACCTGCTATCTCTTCATCATTGGGTGTCTCCACGAGAAACCTCCATATATTGTAACGTGCCAAGGGGTCAAGGTCAAATAAAATGGAATAGATGGACAACTCACGTCTTTTTCAGTTACTAGATCTCTCCAGTGAATTGCAGTGTCAATAAATGGTGTGTTCACCACAATGGTCCTATTTAGATAATAAACACACAAAAGAAAACAAATATAAATAGTTAACACAGTTTATTATATGACTTCCAGGATTGTAAGTGTTTGCTCACAAACTTAAGGGCTCAAAATGCTGAAATATAATATTTACTAATTTTCAGAACATTTGTTTTGATAAAGCTTATTAAAACACAATTTTCAGTGGTATATTGCATGTAAAAGTCAGCATCAATGTTCCCTTTGTCCCAAATTAATCTTGTACACACACAACAACAACAATAACAAAAATAAGTTAGTATGTATCAAAATGTGTTTGTATGACGTACCGAAGTGGTAAGGATATTTGTATATCCAATCAATGTTCGTAACCAGACCCGGGTTTGTGTTTATAGCACAATGGTAAATGTGTTAGAGGCACAGTCTGGAACCGGATGTTAAGTGTGTCGCATTCTCGACTGAGACACAGTTTGTCGTTTTGAGCGACACAGTCTTGCGCAACCGGATGTCAATAGTGTGCGCTTGAATTGAATGCGACAATGTGTGTCGTTTTGTGACAACAAAGTGTGTCGTTGTGTCGGGTATATTATTTCGCCATCGAAACGACACAACCACTACAAATTGGATGGATATTTTATATCTCAGAATGATACATGTAATTGAGTAGGAACTTCGATAGTGCCAATCCGAATACTAAATTTCCAATGGATAGCAGACGGCTGTGTTGATGACGACACAGTGACAGTGTGTCGTCAGCCTAATCACTTTATGGGGACTTTCATTTAATATAACAAGTTAATAAACGTGAAACAATATCAGAGAAACATTATAGTAGTCATTATGAGTACTAAATTTAATATGTCGGTAGTAAGTAGTCTACCTTGCTATTAATGCTTGAAATTATCAGATGGGATGACTAGAAACTTTTGTTCTGTTTGTTTGATCTTGAGACCTTTACTGGAGTCCAGCAGAACCACAACTGCCAAAACGGCGGATCTCGCCCCTATTTATAGGTTTTGGGAACACACTCGGGAAATTCATGACAATGTTTTCACGAAAATGACTATATATGGAAGAATTCGGAAAGATTAACTTGAGCGCCTCCTAGTGGAAAGCCGAGCGCCCAATATACACAGTAGTAAACATGGCGCCCGATTTCAAACGACAAAGATAACAATTATTTCACAATAAATAATACAAAGATTCACATTGATGATGAACTATTTCATCATGTTGGTGACACTTATGAACTTACATGAGTATTACCTTAATTCTGGAGAGAACAAAAATGGATACAATTACCTATTTTTCTCTCAAAATAGACGGTAAGTAATAACAATTTATAATCTTATCATGTACACTCTGGGCTTCAAAAATCTTTACCTAGATGATTAATATTTAAACAAATAATTTTTATATGATTTACATATTGTATCAGATTACCTTTGTTTTGTACAATGGTCATATAACAAAAACTGTTACCACAGTTACTATTATTTGCATTGGAAACAGGCAAAACTTTACAACATGAAGGGAATGTAAACAATAAAAGAAGATTATAAATTCCCTCAAACATTAATTAAATTTACAATTGCACTTTATAAAATTATAAGTTGACAAGTAGTCAGGATTGTTTCACTATCCCCGTCTTGCTGAAAAAGTTCGTCCTCGAACTTCTGCTAGTTAGTTAAAAGAGGTTATCATATATTCATACATGCTGTCTAACTATCCAAAATTCAATGATACTGATTCAAAGACATGGATTATTATTTTGCAATATACATGTTACACAACTTTGATAATATTTTAACTACAAAGGATATGATTATGGCTGAAAAAGAATACACTCATAGTTATCCAATTATCATGGTAAGTATCCTAACTTGTCATATGAGAGACCAAGGTTATATTCTGCATTGGAGACCCAATTAATATAGCTGGAAACAGTGCCATTTGATGATTATTTAATTCCCCCCCCCCCTCAGTTTATGTGTATATATTATTATTATTTTATTTTATTAATGCCCATTTACAGTCAAATTTGATTGTCCCACTCACCCAATGAAAGTGAATTAAATTACAGGAAATGAGGAAGAATTTTTGTTTTTGTTTTGGGGATAATAGTTATTAACATTAAAGTAAAACAAATCTGCCTAACTCAAGTTTAAACTGAAAATGGAACACTGTTTTTCCTTCTCTTCCGTGCTCTTCGCAGACAGGGTGATTGATAGTGAAGATTCCTCGGTCTGTGTCTCCATATGTCGGGTTATTGGTGTTGTATTCTCAGTCATGGTGTTTTTACTTTCTCTTCTGATGAAAGTAGGATCCGGAAACCACATTGATGTTAACTCATATACTGTATCATCTGTAAGAACTGCTTTCTCAACTCTCTTCAACCACACTTCAGGAGCTGGGTCAAACTGGTTAACATTGGAAACTTGTCCAAACATCTTAGATTTCATTCTTATTCGCCTCAAGCATTCTGCCTGGGGAGTTTTTGCGTAAATGCTTGGAGCTCCCGTAAATGCCTCCCTTGGATCAGCGTCATGAAGGGAGGGAACCCGGTTCATATACTCATACAGGGTTCCTTGTGTCGATGTCTCCAGCTGGATGGGCCTAACCATATATGTGGGCGCATGGCGCAGAAGTACAACATTTCTCTGTGGGCTATGTGGCTGCACCATCTCTAGTGGTGTTGGATGATACGGTGGCACTTCTACACACGATGATCCCAAAAATGGCTCATAGGGTGAGTCGGGTATAGAAGTTGTCATTTTCAGCTCTGGCTCGTGTATAGACTTCTCTCCGTGTTTGGTAGTAGCCTTTACTGATGGTTCATGAACAGATCCAGTTTTGATTTGAGGTCTCTGGGGTGATTTAAAGAGATTTCTCATGCTTGGTGAGATCATGGCTTCCCGCTCAGGCTTTGATGGAAAATCTTCTAGATAAATTGGGGTAGGTGATTTCAGCGGTGTTAGAGGTGATAAGGGGTGATCTGGAGTGCCCACTGGAGTCTCTCCGCTATAGGATCTTGGAGTCTTCTTAGATCTGTGAAAACTTGAATCTGATTTTACACAGGGCCGCACTGTTGAGACTCTCTCAGAATTTTCATGTTTCTTCCTATCATACGGACAGGCTCTTCCAGGGTGCTTGGCAGCATAGTGTGCCCTCATCCGGTATAGAGTGTTCTTAGCTACAATGTATGTGCAATATTCGCACCTGATTTTATCCCCATGATGATATCTATAATGTCTATGGAGCAGCTGCCAGTTCGCACAGGACACGCCACACTCAGTACACTGGACAACCATTCTGAAAAGTGTCCAGAGAGGTAATGTTACATCCAATGATAACTGTAAAACTATAATATATGGCTTATGTTAGCCCTTACTCATTATAACCAATAATTTGAAATACCTTCAGATGACACAATATGTCCCAAGAAGGCAACCTTTTCTTTGAACAAGGAACACTTATTTGGAGATATTTTCATTCCAGCCTTCTGGATACGCAAGATTACTTCCTCTAAACGAGTGAGATGTTCTTCAAAAGTATCAGCAAAGACAATGATGTCATCCAAATAGACTAAACATGTTTTCCAGTGTAGTCCATGGAGGACATATTCCATCAGTCGTTCAAATGTCCCTGGGGCATTACAGAGCCCAAACGGCATAACCTTAAATTGAAAGAGACCGCATGTTGTGGTAAATGCAGTCTTTTCAGTATCATTTGGATGAACTTCTACTTGCCAGTAGCCACTGGCAAGGTCTAAAGTTGAGAAACATTTGGAGCCTCGCAAAGCATCAAAAGTATCATCAATACGCGGAAGAGGATAACTGTCCTTTAATGTTACATCATTTAGTCTGCGGTAGTCTACACAGAATCTCACTGACCCATCTTTCTTTTGGACAAGGACAATGGGTGATGCCCATGGAGATTTTGAAGGTTCAATTATGCCATCCTTTAACATTCGATTGATTTCATCCTCTGCAGCTTGTCGCTTTGACAAAGGAAGTCTTCTGGGATGCTGTTTTATAGGATTGACATTACCACTATTGATTTTGTGTTGAACTATATTTGTACGACCAAGGTCACTTTTAGATTTGGCAAATACTGACTCATATTTGCATAGAAGCTTTCGTAGATGATCCTGCTGAGGTTCAGATAAGGTTTTCCTTGACTCTTCAATCAACACTTTTAAATGTTCTGGTTCCTGTGGACAAGTAGTGGTGGTTATTTTATTGACCTTTCCTACAAGGTCATCATTCTCTGTTACTTCCAGATGAAAAGTGGAAGCCACTGGTTCACAAATTGCAGCACATGAATGTTTATAAAGCTTAATGGAGCTACGAGACAAATTAACCATTCGAAGTGGGATACAACCATAACTTGGGTTAACAACAGCTTTTGCAACTAGTATGCCATTATGTGCCAAGTGGGATTTGTATGGTTCCACCACAGCCTCTTCACAGCCTACAATTTCACCATCTATCAATCCTGTAACCAATATTTCAGAGTTGGATGGCACAATGATGTCCTCTGATAATGTAATTTTAAACACAGATTGCATCTGACTTTCTCGTTGACACGGCAAGCATTTCCCATCAATCATAAGTTGACTCTCTCTCATGTTTATTTGACAGTTGTGTCTATACAAAAAGTCATATCCCAAAACTAGAGGTGCCTCTACATCAGCTATAATAAACTGATGTGTTAGGGATTTACCATTGATCTCGATACGAAACTCAGCAATTCCTAATGGAGTAACCAAACCACCATCCGCCATTCTAAGTTGTCCACCACCGGATTGCAAAGGGGGTCGTAGTGAATCTGAGATAGCATAATACTTCTGAGGATTTAGAACTGTGATTGAACTACCAGTGTCAATCAATGCATTTACCCCAATATCATAAATTGTTACCTTAACATATAAACCATCTTGTTGAGAATGTTTTACTCCATTCATAGGCCACTGGTATTGAATATTAGCTGAAGCTGGGCCCGTTGCTTCAGCTAGTGTTCGTTTCCCGGGACCTTGACATTACTGTTAATATATTTCATCTGACTTTTCGTGTTGGTTATCCTTTTATTTTGTTCCAGTTTTTCTTCATCATCGAGACGTTTGAAGCACTTACTTTCCCAGTGTCCAAGCTTACCACAATAAGCACATTTCATGTTACTATTTTGCTTATTCTTATTGTGATTTTTATTAGTTTTATTTTGATTTTCCAGCTGCTCTATTCGTTTTAAAATTTCTCTGAGCATGTCATCATTTTTATCTGATTTTTCATCTCTATCTATGGATATGCTGTTTTCTTTGTTCAAAACTTCTCGTTGCATCCGTACGCCATGTTTGATAGTCAAGCGTCCATGTCTTCCCTTTTGAAATGCTTCATATTCATGACCAACTCGCAGTGCATCATCCACAGTTTGGGACTTTGATTGAAACACCACCCATTCAAGCTCAGAGTCATTCAGGGAGTCAATAAAACAATCTCTCGCCAGTTGTTCTCTAACTTGTAAGGGCGCAGTTGGATATGCAAGTCGTACCAGGCGTTTGATATCCTGTGCTAATTCTGTGAGTGGTTCCCCTCTCTTCCGCAGTCTACTCTTAATCTGTGCTCTGTACAGTTCCGACTGGTTTTCTGGCTCAAACCGAGCTGCTAATGCATGTACTAGACTTCTGTAATTTCTTCGCATGTCAGGGTGTAGATCACTCAGAACTCCCTGTGCAGCCCCACGTAAGCTAGTTGCAACTTCCAAGGCCTTTTGATGATCATCCCATTGATTAATTTCCGCTACTAACTCAAAATGTACCAAGTAATCTTGCCAATGTGTCGACCCATCATATGTTGCTGGTTTGTGATATTTTGAATCATTGCGACGATATGAGTTACCATGTGACATAGGTAAGACAGGCTCTCCATGATTATTTCTATCAGACACACATCTGGGTTGGCGTATGGATTGAGGTAACATAACCTCATAGAGGTCACTCGACCTTGGTCTGTCCTCATTCGGACTGCTTCTTGTATAGTCAAAGGGGTCTACTGGTCTGCTGATGTCAGCATGTCCACTTGTTTCATTAGGTGAGCTAGTAGAAAAAGCTGTATTACCATTTCTTCCATCACACAATTGGAAATGTGGCAGATAATTTCTAAACGTTGAGCGACTGCTACTTTCTGACAAAGAGTATTAACTATCCTTTTCCATTTTTCCGCCATTACTAATTCTAAACTGTACTTCTCCACTGGGTGTTGCATTTCAGATTGTATGTGTGGAGGAGGCTCTCTGCGATGGCGGGAGTTGTGGTTCTTGGATTCCAATTATCTCTAACGTTGAGTCGTGAGCTTCCATTGTTGTTCCCCTTGTTTATTAAGTATGTACAGGATCAAATAGGTTTTTATCGATCCCACCGCTGCCACCAAATTTTTAACGTGCCAAGAGGTCAAGGTCAAATAAAATGGAATAGATGGACAACTCACGTCTTTTTCAGTTACTAGATCTCTCCAGTGAATTGCAGTGTCAATAAATGGTGTGTTCACCACAATGGTCCTATTTAGATAATAAACACACAAAAGAAAACAAATATAAATAGTTAACACAGTTTATTATATGACTTCCAGGATTGTAAGTGTTTGCTCACAAACTTAAGGGCTCAAAATGCTGAAATATAATATTTACTAATTTTCAGAACATTTGTTTTGATAAAGCTTATTAAAACACAATTTTCAGTGGTATATTGCATGTAAAAGTCAGCATCAATGTTCCCTTTGTCCCAAATTAATCTTGTACACACACAACAACAACAATAACAAAAATAAGTTAGTATGTATCAAAATGTGTTTGTATGACGTACCGAAGTGGTAAGGATATTTGTATATCCAATCAATGTTCGTAACCAGACCCGGGTTTGTGTTTATAGCACAATGGTAAATGTGTTAGAGGCACAGTCTGGAACCGGATGTTAAGTGTGTCGCATTCTCGACTGAGACACAGTTTGTCGTTTTGAGCGACACAGTCTTGCGCAACCGGATGTCAATAGTGTGCGCTTGAATTGAATGCGACAATGTGTGTCGTTTTGTGACAACAAAGTGTGTCGTTGTGTCGGGTATATTATTTCGCCATCGAAACGACACAACCACTACAAATTGGATGGATATTTTATATCTCAGAATGATACATGTAATTGAGTAGGAACTTCGATAGTGCCAATCCGAAAACTAAATTTCCAATGGATAGCAGACGGCTGTGTTGATGACGACACAGTGACAGTGTGTCGTCAGCCTAATCACTTTATGGGGACTTTCATTTAATATAACAAGTTAATAAACGTGAAACAATATCAGAGAAACATTATAGTAGTCATTATGAGTACTAAATTTAATATGTCGGTAGTAAGTAGTCTACCTTGCTATTAATGCTTGAAATTATCAGATGGGATGACTAGAAACTTTTGTTCTGTTTGTTTGATCTTGAGACCTTTACTGGAGTCCAGCAGAACCACAACTGCCAAAACGGCGGATCTCGCCCCTATTTATAGGTTTTGGGAACACACTCGGGAAATTCACGACAATGTTTTCACGAAAATGACTATATATGGAAGAATTCGGAAAGATTAACTTGAGCGCCTCCTAGTGGAAAGCCGAGCGCCCAATATACACAGTAGTAAACATGGCGCCCGATTTCAAACGACAAAGATAACAATTATTTCACAATAAATAATACAAAGATTCACATTGATGATGAACAATTTCATCATGTTGGTGACACTTATGAACTTACATGAGTATTACCTTAATTCTGGAGAGAACAAAAATGGATACAATTACCTATTTTTCTCTCAAAATAGACGGTAAGTAATAACAATTTATAATCTTATCATGTACACTCTGGGCTTCAAAAATCTTTACCTAGATGATTAATATTTAAACAAATAATTTTTATATGATTTACATATTGTATCAGATTACCTTTGTTTTGTACAATGGTCATATAACAAAAACTGTTACCACAGTTACTATTATTTGCATTGGAAACAGGCAAAACTTTACAACATGAAGGGAATGTAAACAATAAAAGAAGATTATAAATTCCCTCAAACATTAATTAAATTTACAATTGCACTTTATAAAATTATAAGTTGACAAGTAGTCAGGATTGTTTCAATATGATCAAGTTAAACGGATATGGCATATTGAAGTATTGACTTTGAATCGCGACCAATGCACCCGGTTTGTTTTTTTTCGGTCATCACGAAAAAAGTTACCATGTTCTAGTACTCGCCGCCGATGATGATATATTCTCCATGTACGTGAATCTATTTTCAACAATTGGTCTGTTTGTAATTGATCTGTTCGTTGTTTTTGTCGTTGTGACATTTTTTGTTGAAAATGTGTGTATGTGATGTTCAAGTAATATCTTTGGCCATCTTGGAAATTTATCATCGATAATATTTTTTTGGCACGTTCTATCGTCAATGTGTTATCTTCATATGTTGTCATATATGTCGAGTATGTATATGAGGCACCATTTGTCAGGTGTTCATATTTTGCTCTTCTGGTACTATTTATTATTCTTGATCGGTAACGTACCGGTGATATTTTATCATCTAGGTCATACCGAGCTCGTTCTCTCTGTGGGCACATATTTATATCAATGTTTATGACATATTCCATATTCTATACGCCAATTTACCTTCAATTAAATTTTACACGTGTTATATTTATAGTATATACATGGCGAAAAATTATTGCAGATGGAAGTGTAGAAAAAATAACGGGATATGTAATCGGCGATGTGTTGGAGATTTTTGTGCGTACCATAACCAGCAAATCAAGAAAGGTTCTACTGGTCTGACGATATGTATTAATTGCGGTCAGGGAGTTAAAGGGAAAACCCAATTATATTTTGAATGCGGTGGACATAGATTTAGGGAACTGGCTAGATACTATAAACTTAAATATAACATTATCTTAAACGAAAAAGATTATATAACCGGAGATTATCAGAACACAAAGAATTAAATTCTTAATTTGCCTAATAAATATATAGATCAAATTATGTTCACTTCTCACCCGATTTACGTTAATTACGAATCATCTAGATGTGGAATCATCAGGCATCGACGATTAAAGAAAAATATTGGTTTTAATAATAAGCATGGATATATGAGATTTACTATCTATAACATTTTCTAGCTCATAGATTTATTTGGGAATGTTACAATGGTATAATTTCAGCGAGTTTTGTTATTGATCATATTAACATAAATAAACTGATAATCGTATAGAAAATTTACGTGTGGTGACCCATCGAGAAAATAATCTTAATTCTGCGCCGATAATTAAAGGACAACTACGGTATCCTGTAATAGCAATCATGGATAATACAAAACAATATTTTCCTTCAACTCGTTCTGCTGGAAAATATTATGATATTAATAGCCGATCTACAAAATATGTAGCAGATGATATATGTTTAGCAGCATATTCGAAGGGATTTAACGCATGGGTATCTTTTTATATGATGAATACATTGCCCGTAAAATATAAACAATTAAACAAATGATTTCCTATAGGTATAAATGAACGATGAAAATATCATCCAGTTGTCTGATGAACTTGATAAACTAAAAGATTACATCGGTGATAATAAAATATTTACAAGTGATTGTCTTGAACAATAATATGAGGGTGTTGTATCAATGAGAGATGAAGGGAAACCATCTCATAGAAACGAGTATAGAATTATTAAGACAATCATTGACGCAAGAACTAATGTTATGATTAAAAACGGTGATAAAATACAAATGTTTGTACCAGCTTCTAGAATAATAAAAAAGATCGAAGATGATCTCAAAGAAATATTAAATAAACGAAAACAAAGTAAAGTTGTCAATAAAGATTTGGATAAATTCCTGAATAATCAACTGTTATGGGTTTCTCTTAATAACGCCGCAGCCATCTTTTGTTCAGTTGACATCTCTTTTTTTAAGTTTCTTTGAAAAACCTCTTTAAGTTATTGTTGTATGATCTCGTCCTCATCTATATTATTTTTGCTGTTCGATGTTCTCTGTTAACCATTGTAGTTGCTTTTTGTCATCGTCGATGATTTTTTTCATTTAGCGATATTTGTTTCCGCAGTTGTACTTTTTGTTCTTGTTGTTGTATCTGTTCGGTATATTGTTTGGAAGTTTCATTATTGGTCTCATATATGTATGTTCCGCGATTAAATGTTTACCCGCTTCTGTACCAGCTAATCCTCCTGGAAACTTTTTGTCATCGGACGCTTCAGTCCATATTTTATACAACCTGGTTAATTATATACCGTAATGTTCAGCAATTTTTTTTGGTTGTCCTCGTCCTCACATGGAAATTTTATCGCTGAGTTCATTAGCGCATAAATATTTTGCTCGATTTTCATATATATATAAATTTTAATAAAAAGAATATGTTGGAAAACTATGATAGGTAAATATCGAATACACAATGATGAGTAATTATTGAATAAACCCTGCATGAGTAATTATCATCGGGAATAATGTAATATTTACATACATGTAAATACCACTCAAACAAATATATATCGCGTACATGTAATATATTATTCTGTACGCAATAAGTAATTATGTTGAGTACTGTGTCACTTCACTAAGGATGGAGTTTAAGAAATGTCCAGGCAAAATGATATGTTTCCTTTTATAAGAAACCCAGTTACTATGCTATATCTTTATTCATTTCATTGTAATTAGAAAACTGACCGTCCTTATTTTACATTCAGAGTGATGCTCTTTTCAAAAGGAGTGGGTTAACATTAGAGGCAGCAAGGTTCAGACACTGACTCTGTTCAATACTAAACCTTGGGAATTAGTTAGTGAAGATAGCCTTGATATGCAGTTGTTTGGCTGACAATTATTTCAGCTGTTAGTACAAGTGTTTTGTAGCTCATCTTAATTACAGTCAATCACAGTTATCTCTTATCTGTGTCAAATTTGCTGGTGCTGGTTGTCCAATGATACATGAATCTCAGTTAATTATCAGAGCACCTGCCTTAATTGCATGGTCTTCAAAATATCAGAGTTTATAGCTCAGAATCAGTCTTTATTTAAAGATGGCAATAAAGATCTAACCATAATCAACAATTTCATGTGCATGACTCCCCTACACCTGTGTAAAAGTGTACAATAAATAACAATGGAATTTACTGTTTAGTAGATAAGGATATAAAGCTATCAGAACCATATTGCTTGAATTTGTATTAAGCAAGTATGCTAGGCATAACCACTTACATATATAACCATGTCTAGTCTAATATGATTATCATACCAGAATGAATTTAAGCGTAAAAACCTTCAAAGTGACTGTTACTATTCGTGCAATGTGACTTTCGCTCTTGGTGCAGTGCGACTGTCAGTCTTTACTGCAATGTGTCTGTCACTCTTGGTACAATGTGAATCACTCTGTACTGCAAAGTGACTGTAATTCTTTGTGCAATGAGACTCACTCTTTACTGCAAAGTGACTGTTTCTCTTGGTGCAATTGACATTTGCCCTTGGTCCAGTGTAACTGTCACTCTTTACTGCAATGTGACTGTCACTCTTTACTGCAATTTGACTGTCACTCTTGGTGCAATGTGACTGCAACTTTTGACAGAAACACATACCTGGTCATAAATTTACTAAAAATAGCTATCTGTTTTTTATGAAAATTACAAAATTCATAGAATGTGTGCTCCATGTAGCATTCTTGAATAAAACAAAAAGAAAAACTGAAACAAGAATTTCAGTGGCACTATCACACATTCATGTCTCCATATCTTCTAAGAAAGACCATCTTTTTTACTATGCTTTAAATAGGTTTGTATATCTGTATGTTAATACAGAAATAATTGTGTTCATTAAGTCCTAAGTTCAACAAAATGAGACTGCAGTTCAGCCAAAACTTGATAAAATATAACCATTGCATACATTTTTTCAATGACAATCAATCTGGTTTGTATTTAAAACTTTCTCAAGTTTTAAACTTACTGGCAGGTCTTATCAGGAATATATTGAGTATGTGTATACTATGAGGAATCACTAAGATAACAACCTAATGTTTATATTTAGTAATTTTTTGCATGTTTGTCTCAGACATGTATTAATATTTGGTTAGTTTGAGTACCCTTTTTGTGATACTGTATTTGATTTAATTTAGTCTTCTGTGAATTTAGTGTGGCCGACTAAATTTGAGACCATTCCTATATCCTTGCACATTAGTTGAGTTTAAGTTTTAAAACAGTGATATTCTTATATTTAGGAAGGATAAAATTTTTTGATACAATCTAATGATATTAAATGGCAAAGTTTATTGGATTTGGCTATCTCTATACTAAATTAAAGTTGCTCCTAAGCAGCTATGTTATAATTGAGTGATCATTTTGTCCATGCAGCTACTACCTTCTTCCATGAAGTTCTGTCCATGTACATTTAAGGTCAGAAATTTTCAAATCGCACTGTAGAACAGTATGAATGTTTGTTTTTTAATACTTAAGTGTAACATTTCCTTCCTGTATTTCATCATTTAGCTCAAGACACATCTCAGCAAAAATCACTACATTAGTCTGAAGAAGTAAATATGTGTACAGTATTTCCGATTTGTCGACAATCTATGTTCTTTGTTGCTGACCCTAGCACTCTCCCCGCTCCCCTTAAAAAAATAATTGTTTTGTTATAATCCAAAACGTGATTTGTGCATCTAACTGAGCTGGTTTAGCAAAGTATTTGAAGTGCTTAGTACATTAAATATACTAATCATTCTAATATATATATATATTGTGAGAAGGCAAATTTATGCTGATCTATTTGGAACACATTAGCTGAGACCAGAGAACCATTAATTAAATTTGTCTGGACAGGCCTGTATCAAATGGCCATTCTACTAAGACTGGTCAGGGAGAGCTGTTACTGGTAGTTTAAAATTAAGCATTTTGTTTATAAAGAAACAAACTATTAGGAGCACAATGAACTGTATTTCCCTGTCAAACTGTCACAAATTGATGATTTCCAGTGACATAGGCACAAAGTAGAAAGATAAAATGAATCCAGACATGTGCAATTATGATTGGGTACCCTAAATAAGGGTCAAAATGTTTCCCACATAAAATTTCAATTTAATATCAAAATATAATCACATTATATCTACCACCACCCCATCAAACACACACACACACACACACACATATATATATATATATATATATATATATATATATATATATATATATATATATATATATATTCTTATCAATGTTATGTCATAGACTGTGTACGTTAAAGTACATACCAGTAATATAAAAATAATTTTGACATGTTTGCAAATTGGGCTTAGGTTATATCCATGTTAGCAAACTTAGGATCCTAACAAAAAATGTATTAATATGACAATAAATTACTGGTAAAGAATGACTTATGTAAAAATCAGTTTATGTGCATCAGATCAAATGAACAAATAAATAGTAGGTAGCTTTGGCATTACAATGTACTAATCATGTGTTTTATGCATCAGTGAAATCTGATTTGCACAAATGTGATACAAAATAATGCGAACAATTCTAACAGAACAATTTGGGAAAACAGGAATATTATTAATGTTGAGAAATCACACTTTTTTCACGTTAGCATTGTTTATGCCACCACTGCTAAAGTAGAAAGGGACATTTTTAAAAATTATTCCCCAAAAATAAGCAACAGTGGGTCAGGAAACCATCTGATTGACTAGCCAATAATTTATTTTAAGCAGTTTACTTTACAACGAATATTGGTCAACAAACTAAGCCGAATACAGAACTTAATATTGGCTACTTTACAGAGAGAAAAAGAAAGATGGTGACAAATATGTCAGCAGTCTCTTAAGGACAGAGAGTGCAAGAAAAAAGAGGACTCGGGTGGGAATGGAAAAAAAAACATATCTTTATTGTAAACATTTTCTACATGTACACATATTTAGTAAACATACATATATAAACACCAATACTTTGACCTATACACATATATGCATGTTATTACTAGATTCAACATTTGCTTGTTATTACAAGTTTAATCTGTTGTCAATATATGCATTTTGTTACTATTTGAAATGATTATTTTCTCTTATTACCAATCTCCTATGAGACAAATAGCACACTCAAACATTTATTGCATTATTACCTTTAAAATTACTCTACTGATGTGTATGTACAACTGCTATATGTTTATTTTCCTTTAAACAAAAGCATTAAATAAACATGGCCATACCGACAACTGTAAAAATAAATAAATAAATTATCTAAATCTGCTTTCATAATTAAGCTGACATATCATTTAACTCTATAGAGAGTGTAATACATGTACCTACATACATAAAATAAGATGTATTCCAATCTAAATAATATTCTTCACATTACCTTATTGTACGTCCAGTTTTATTTTGTATAATAAAGTCTTTATTTAGAGAAAGTAACTCAATTAGCTGCAGAGCTAATCTACCTTATGTTATGTACAATATATGCAGTATATACAACATGATGTGAAGAGTCTGGCTTGACACTAAATAATTAGGTAATTTTAAAATTCAAAGTATCAAGCCTGGAACACATGCACAGGCATCTGTGAAAACATAAACATATATAAAACATAAAATATCAGCCTGCACTTACAAATTCAGCTTTTAAAATGATGCAAAATTACAGAAAAGCAGGCAGTATTTTTTTGGTACTAGAACTGTTCAATGTCACTGGGAATGTTGTAATTGTTGTTCCATACCAGTGGACCAGTATATTGAAAACATCTTTAAACAATTCATTCTTTTGACTTGGTATAATGTAATTTTTTCTTCTTATGGATCTTAAATTTGGAATACCATCAGCATATCTTTGGTGAAAGTTGTAGATTAGATAGACAGGAATGGCTTTTCTGGATACTTTGGCATTTCTAAAAAAATATTTTTTCATGTATTTTTAAAACCTTTACTGTATTCATTGCATCCTGAAAATTGTCTATACATTAATCTAGAATGAAATGAAAGATCTCTTTAGGAGTCTTAAGTGTTGTGTTTGAATTAGAGGTGTTACCCAAAATTACATTATGGTAGTCCAGATATGGCTGAATATAACTTTTATAAAAGATGACCCTATACTGAAGAAGAATGTATGTTTTGATTTTTCTCAGTAACCAAAGATAAGAATTAACTTTTTATGAAATGTGTTTAATGTAAATAGACCAAGTAAGATTGTTATGTACAAAAAAAACAAAGAATTATTTCACGCGAGGTCATATTAAGGCTCACACTGTGAATATAACCTGGAGTTTGTCATGCCTTGCTCATTTTGCAACTAGTATGGCTGTTTTTTCTGTATTTATGATCATATCGTTTTCCTTGCAAAATACTTGAAGTCTGTTGAGAGCATCTTGTAAGTTATTTTCAAGAACTGTTTTGGTTTTACCAGTCTCAGAGTGTATTATCTGCATAGAGGTCAGTGGAAGATAGTGAAGTTCCAATCATTGAAAAATAGAACGAATAACCGAGCTCCAAGGATAGAGCCTTGTAGTAATCCACAATTAATATTATTACTTTCAGAAAGTTGACCATTTAAATATACTTTTTGCATTCTATTGGTTAAGTAAGAAGTAAACCAGTTTAGAGTTTTTCACTGCATTGATTACATAAATACAATTTTAGTTTTATTTCTCACTATTTATTCACAGTCCTGAAAATATACAATATTAGTAGATAACATCTAGAGTTGACTTAAGGTACTTCTAAACGCCATCAAGGGTGAGTGAGAGTTGTGTCATCTGCATACTGTGAGACTATATCATTCTTTGTTTATAAGTGCATACCTGTGATTATGAGCTGAACTATTTTATAACTATCTTGTTGCCTTTTTACATCTGTCTTTACTGAATATAGAAAACTGAAAGTTATTGTTCAGAAAAAAAAATTATTCCCCTTGAATTGGATGCAAAGGAATTGAAGATACATCCATAACCACAACATGATCTAATATATGTATCCCATTGCAAATCTTGCAATAGATATATTAAGTATTGCCTTATTTTTCTTGCCATCCCTTCTTTTGACTGGGTTCCCAAAACCCATGAATGTAATTCTCAATAACTCATCCATTGTTCATATTTTAAAATTAATAATATTTGACATTGCTGAGTACATTACCTCTAGTATTTGTAGAGACGTTCTTATGCAAAACTGCAATATTGAACATTTGATTTGTTATTCTTCGGTTACATTTAAAACAAAGGTTCATACTGTCAAGAAGATAATGAGAAAAGAGGAAAGAGAAGAGGTAAACAAAGCTACAGGTGATATCTAAAACACAAATTGTCAGTGTTGTTAAGAGAACTATCAGGAATATTTGTAAAATGGTAAAAACCAAAACCCTGTACTTCAATAAGAGTATTATTGTGATTATTTTGTTTTCGTCACTTATATTTTAACTTTGCTTTTTATACTTCTTATCTAAAATATCTACAGCAATCAAAATGATGCAGCCTGTGTCTGCTTCATTGCTTTTCATTTGTTATTTGTGAAGCATCTTTTGATTTTGGCTTACCAATGGATACCCATCACCAGCTACCAACCCTACCCTCAAGGTATTAAAGATACAGTGGACATGACAAATTTCTTAACTTTAGGCTATGGTGTGACTTTTGTAAGATATTATAATCAAAGATATGAATATATCTGTTAATTAGGTCTTTTAGGATTATATTATTCTTGAAATTGATGTGAGGCATGTACACCTCATATAAGCACTACCCATTATGTAGCCCATGAAATAACAATAGTTAGATAGGAAACAGTGAGCCAGTTATAGCAATATACATGTTGGTTCAAGGCAAGTAGAATATCTCAAAAACAGCATGGATGACAAATATTTTGACTTGCATCTAGCTATTAAGTAGGCAATGTTTTTCAAAATTATTACTCAGGGAAAGGGCTGGTGTTTGCACTACAAACATGATGTACTATCAAACATGGCAGGCCTTCAAACATGAAAAATGCATGTAAGAATTTGGGTGTGTGGTGCAACAACTTTTTCTTCTGTGAACTTCCATTGATTTATCAGGCCAAGTGAGTGATATTCTCATGTTTTGGACCTATTTGACCTCACTAGTGTATTGTTTATTATTTTAAAATGTTTTTAAAAAAAATATTTGACAGGTGGATGCAACATTAAATTTAGGGGCCCCGAGTGGCAGAGTGGTCGAAAGCGCTGTTCGTTATGGATCACTGCCATCTCACCTCAGTCTGCGTGGGTTCGAATCTAAGATTCGGCTAATGCACAGGGGCTCGTATCGCTGCTTACAATCGACCGGTCCTACATATACTATAGTTATTATATAGTATATGTAGGACCGGTCGATTGTAAGCAACGATACGAGCCCCTGTGGGCTAATGTAGTTATGTGAGAAAGCTTGCCAGTAGCTTCTCATTGTTCGGTGGTTATTTCTAGGTTTTTTTCCGGGTTCTTCCTCCACCATTAATACTGTCCGCCATGTATAGCCTATATTGTGCTTAAAATGGCATTAAACCATAAGAAAATCAAAACACAAACAAGCAACATTAAATTTGATCATACAAACTGTCCCTTGCACCCTGAGACCAGTTTTCATACTACGTGATCCTTATCAAAGAAGTGATTTTATGTGCTCTCCAACCCGAAGTAAGCCTTTAGATGATTTGTAGAAACAAAAGCAAAGCAGACTGGTTTTCTAACTCACCTTGTACACAAGCTAGAACTCCAGGTATAACGGTACCAATTGCGCAAGTCCATGTGGGTGGAGCGTAAGGGGGGCAGGGTCCAATTTTTATGTACAAATTTAATGTCGCATGCACCTGCCTAATATAAAATTTCATGAAAAATATAATACGCGAGTGAGGTCAAAAAGGTACATATTTCTGGATAGGTATTATGTAGCGCAACATAATCATACCACACACTTGACCTGACAAGTCTACTGAAGTTCTTAGAATAAAATGTTTATGTACCCCAACCCCTCTTTAATACATGCATTTTTCACATCCGAAGGCCATTTTTGACAGCACGTGGTGCTCACAGTGCAAACGCAAGGCCCTTTCCTAGATGAAAATTTTGAAAAACATTGTCTACTAAATAGCTTGATGCAACTCATATCAGTTGTCATCCATGCCGTTTTTGAGATATTCTACTTGCCTTGAACACACGTGTCTACTGCTATGGGAGGCTAGCTCTTCTTCCTAGCCGACTATTGGTATTTCACAATCAACATACTGCAGAGTAACTATGGAAAGTGTACATGTCTGACATCAATTTCAAGAACAACACAAGCCTGAAACACCTAGTTCACAAATGTATCCATATCTTTAATTATTACACAATAGTAGCTCAAAAACTTACACCATACCCTTAAGTTAAGAAATTAGCCAGGGGCCAATTTACGAAACTGGACCGTGCCACCTAAGGTGTAGGGTCCATACCAATCAGAAATAAATAACAACACAAGCTATGATTGGTGGATTATGTAAGAGTTCTACTTTCTGTTAAGCTTAAAAAATATTTTAGCCTCTTGGCAACATGTGAATTTATGTTAATTCCTATATAGATCATATTTTGTATTTTTTATGATTTTTTGAAAATGTCATACACATGACTGAAAATAGGTATGTTGTGACTTGATAACTCATACCACTATCTAGTTCCAGCAGAATTATCTCTCTTAAATGCAATGGAGTACCTGGTTTTGTCATCATCAAATTGACAATCTAACATTGTTTTCTATAACAGTGTGTGAGATGCATGCTAAATTAGGATAGAAAATATATTTATCTCTCCAAATATTAGCATTGAGGTCTATGGAAAAACAATTGGTACCGTGATACCTATAGCGGAGTGCAACGCATGGGAGCATACTAAGCAGGGAACCAGACAACGGGCTAAGAAGTTAAGAATGTTTGATATATGGTTGCGATTTCTGCGCATGTTCTGTATAAATGATCAAAGGTAAACATACTGACTCGACCTATTATACATCAGTGAGCCGGTCTTAGTTGGAACATTATTTCATGGTGAATTTAATATATCTTGATTGCTGAAATCTGTTATGGTCTTTTGTATTTTTAGAATAATTTCTGTACAAAGATAGTCGAAATGTTAGCGAGGATACGCTGATTATACGAAATGTTCAACCAAAAGGAATGATGACTAAAATAATGAAGAAAAAATGAGTTGAAATGAATTGCCCCAGGCACTCGATTTAAACGTTGGAATTTGAATTGGAACAACTCAGGATGTCAATGTTCCCCGACTTTTATGATACCAACTATATCAGATACACATGTTTAAAATGAATGAATAAATTGTGTACCGACCATGAGATTGATTTAAACACGTAATTCAATTTAGTATCTCGAAATTGCATGGTCATATGAGTAAGAATGTTTTGTTTAGTGCACGTCTTTGCTCCATAAAAAGACGTTAAAAGCCACGGTTCAAAGGCGGCGATATCTGCGCATGTTCAGTAAACATTTTCACGGCTTGTTAACTTAACAACTTTTCACCTTGCTATACGTAGATTGAATAACATTCTACTGTATTCGGTATCCAGAAAGAGTTATTTCTGCACAAAGGTGACATCAAAATGTTAGCGAGGGGAAAAAATCTTCCGGGCCCACAGGGATGGCCTATCCTGGGATGCCTCTTGGAAATTGATTCCAGCCGTCTCCACCTTAGTTTTGATAAATGGGCCCAGCAATATGGGCCACTGATTTCGTGTAACATAGCCAGCAAAGTTTTGGTTGTAATCAGCTCTCCTCGACTGGTTAAAAAAGCCTTGGCAGAGAAGGATTGCTCAAATGTCTTAAATGACAGAACGGAAACATCATTTTCAAAATATATCATGGATAATGCAAAGGGTGTCATATTTGGTGAGTATCGTTCATTTTCACTCTTTGTCTAATTCATCCCTATTCGTTTTTGCATTGTTGTGCTGCTTTATTGCTGTGTTCTCATTTGAAAGATTTTCACACTATTTCGAATAGCCGATCCTGTCTACTAATTTGTTACGAAACGGAGGGTCACCGGAATTGTATTTAGGGCTTAAACTGACTTGACTGTTTCCTTCTATATTATGCCAAGTTAATTTTCTTTATGTTTCAGAGGTTATGTCTTCAATTCTACTCTTAAAAATAAATTAGTGCCTTTATTTGGATATTATCACACTGGTCATTCGAAAGGTTCCATTTGCTCGTTATAACTGATTTAGACTCCAGTCTCTAGACAGTAATGTAAATTCAAGTATGTGGTATTTTTCCAGGAATGGAGAGAGAGAGAGAGAGAGAGAGAGAGAGAGAGAGAGAGAGAGAGAGAGAGAGAGAGAGAGAGAGATTCACTGCAGGTGAGGATAAAAACTATAGTTTGAAAATGCTAGATCACAGCTAAGATATTCCATCTTTGACTCTTTCTGTCAACGTTTAACCAAGGATCTAGGTACAAATTATAGCTAGTTTTACAAAATTCAACATAACAATGGCACTAAACGGCAAGATGTATTAAAGGGGACAAACATGCAAAACTGAAATTCGCTCAAACATTTTATATAATTTGCTATATGTATATAGTTCATTTTCTGAAAATTTGTACCTTTCATTCTCACTCGTTACGAAAAGATTTATTAAAAACCGACCATGGCTCCCAAACTGTCTTGAACAAAACAACGCGCTTCCCTACCCCCCAGCCCTCACACATATCGAAAGTGACGTTATTTGAGACTCTGTACACACCGGCATTGTTCATTATGAATTATGGAGAACTCGCTCCATAGAAAACTTTCCATGGGAGAAGGATCATATATATTATGAGATGTCGCCACATTGTTTTTAAGACATTATTTATTGATATCTTTCTTGAACTTAATAACTTTCGAAATGTATAAAATATTTAACTTTTCAACTTTTCCATTTGATAAAATCAGCTTCTGTACTTAACGAAAACGAAATGGTATCTGTCTGTTTTGCTCTACTCTTCAAATAATCCGATACATTTCAATTGGAAACTAATAGAGCGGGTGTAAGCATGATGTGACGCCTGCAGTTTTATATATGAAAAGGCTCCAACATAATAATGAATGATACTTAATTCGATATAATAAAAAACAGCATTTCGCCTACTCAGGAAACGGAGTCGCAACTGAGTTCAACATTGTTTAGGTTTTTTTTTTCTTTTTTGTTAGTGTTTGTAATTTTATCTTTTATCAATAAAACAAACTAATTAAAGTTGATCGTGAAGTTTAAATAATATTTCACTACAAAATTTCTGATGCAATGTATTTTATTTGTATGATTCTGAATGGGAAATATTAATTATTTAATTATATAAAATTATATAACAACACCATCATCACGTGTACTAACTGGATTTTTTGAAAACCTTCAATACATATTTGAACCGCTCGAAGTACTTGGCACAAAATGAGAAAACCATCTTTCACAACAAATTTAAATGTCAAGTTTAAATCCAGTACAAAACTGAACAATATTTGACATGATCCGAATCAGCTTGGAAGTTTGGAGAATCCGACAGATATCTGGGCCGAATCAGTCAGCAATTTGTACCAAATTAGCCTGGTCCGAGGTTGAGAGTAATTACCATCTTAACAAATAACGTTAGATTTGTATCTGTAGCAATCAAGAAAGTTAACAGCAACCTTAAATGATAAATTCGTGGGACAAAGGTTAACATGACTCGTCAGATTCTAACAATGGCGCAGCTCTCGGGTCTTTTGAGAAACATTAAAGTTCAAAATGTCTCTGGGACAACCTGGTGTGTTGAATTAGCATACAGTCTTCTCTCTTTAATTTGATCGCCTATACAGATTTCCTTTTACTGTCCGTTGGAAATGTTGGGGTGGGACAATCTTCTGTCCGGAACTTCTATTATTCACACGCGCAAACTAGAAACAAATTGTCAAAATTAGAAAAGATTCAACAGTTTATATAAAAAAAGTTATTATTATGAGGAGAAATAAATGTGAATAGGATGTAATGTGTTTAACGCGTCTCGTTAAGAAAGAAATTAGAAATAAACTATGACTCATGTTATTCGTGAGAAACCGTTTCCAACGGCAATTCAACAAGTGGGATAGGTGATGATAAAGTAGGCGTTGAACACCTTGGAAAATTAGAAACTTTGATTAAGATACAGTAATGTTCTATCGTCAACATTCCATTCATGTAATTAATGTACTTTATTTGTATGATCCTGAATGGGAAATATTAATGACGTTACAGTTTACACATCCAATTGAGCTGGGCTTCATGCATGGTATCTAAAGGTCACATTTCGATATGCAATTAAAATATAAATGTTGGATATTTGCATACACTGTATGAATACCACTTTCTTTAATTAAAGGAGGATCGTTTGGTTTTTTTATCAATTTTTTTCATCGTAGACCAAAAGCAAAGGTGAGTTGATGTTTACAGAAATGACGTATTGTCCCGCAGATTTACCGCACGCGCAGAAAGATAAAGTCCTTTATGTTAGTTGGTGCGTGCGTTATATCTGGTAAACCACAGTTCTGAGTCACAAATCGAGTAGGTTATTGACTCTTCAAGGTAAAACTACTTATCTTGCAATTATACATATCCACGTGATCAATGCTGGATCATAAATTTACTGATGTGAATTATCTTTGTAAGTGAAAGCTGCTTTAGCAACCGCCATGTCCACTTTGTTCTATACCTGATCTTCACCCTGAAGTTCGAATATCTCATTCAAATATACGTTATTTCAAACTTATGTCCGAGCTCTTTTGATGAAATCAAATATAATAATTGTATTTATACTCAAAATATCTCTTGTCTTGTTCACTGGACATACAAGCATGATAGATGCACTGTCAGCCAGTCATTACAGGTCATGAATGTAGCACTCTGATGGCCATCATCTGTTTCACAAAACTCAATTTATGTGTGAATATGCACAATAGCGTCTTGACGTTTCAAATCACACCAACACATTCAGATATTAATTTTAAACCGGTCACTAAGACATGCTACGATTGGCTCTCACGTCTCAGTTTCTAAATATAATTGTAAAAACCACCAATGTGTTAATGCAATATTTGTTCATATAACGAATACTTTTATCAGATGATACCATTATCGGTTGTACTCGATAATCATATACATATTTTCGCATGGATGATTTAGGATATCAAGTATATTAGATTTCATCTGAATATTGACATTGACGATAATTATTTGTGCGTCACTGAATCTCTACACAAGATCATGTTGTATCCGCTACACTTTTCATGGGAATAAGAGAATTCATTAACGGTAGAGGCGAAATAAAATGGTGTTTTAATAATTCACCTTTTGATAATGAAAGCGCCACATTTTCAACATGTTTTCATTAAATGCACGCAACAAATCTTTTGTTTCGTGCTCCGGTTCTTTTCATATTTTCAAACATTTTAATTTGTATTTGTTCATTTTCTTTTGCTAAACGTAGTTAGTAGTAGTAAGTTGGAGTTTTAAGTGGGCACCGGCCACGAAGGGTCATATGGCCCACTATTTATATCCAACATGTCGTTGGACATTTAGTTCTCCCATAGGGACGGTACGGAGCCACGTCCCTACAGGCATTCTGTGCAAACAGGTGCACTTCTTTACTTGGGCGTTATGCTGAATTACTAATGAGTAACTGTCAGCATAGATGTAAGCCCCACAGGGTGGGTAGGAATAGTACCGTCACACACCCACCCTATCAACCAATCATGTTGCTTTGAATAAGCAGTGTGCAATAGCACTGGTAGCGAGAGAAAATTAGTTTCCTCATATCGCTAGAAATTCTGCTGAGCCCTGATCGAGGAAGGGAGGGAAAGGTCCGGAAAGGTCGGCCAGCACGCACGCAAAGAGAAGGACAGCACAGCCACGAACGCCGCACACACCTGAAACAAAAGAGCCCTACTTACTTGTGTCAAATTCAGTCCAGTTGTGCTAGTGGACTCCCTATATCAATAATGTGTAGGCCACCTGTGCAATTATTTCAAGCATTAGAGTTACAGAATTTCCTATCTCCTAACACTATGCCCTACATTAGTACTATGTGTACATAATTTGTCCCTACCTGGGATAGGCCCTTCTTACAAGGGCAAATCCCCTTAAAAAACTATAAAAAAAACTATACTAGGGTTGTCAGAGTGACCAGATGGTTTCTTCAGGTTAGGTTGTTGGAGTTCTGAATTTATTTGGTGGAGATCCGAAATTGTTCATATTAGTTTTTTGTTGGTCTGCCGAATAGAATTCTCATACCAATCGTCATGGCAAGAATTCAATATCTAAGAACATGAAACATAAAAAACAAACAAGACAGTACGGACGAACAAACAGGAAATATAAAAATAAATAAATAAGAATAGAAATAAGAAAAAAATAGAAGAATAGATTACAGTCAAAAAAGGGGGTGGATGAATGGGATCAGTCGGTAACCCAGCATTACTGAAAGGGAGACACACAGAGGTGTACCTGGCTGTTCACTTGTGTGGGCCCAATCCAGGCGTTTTCTAGTCCTAGAGCCTGTTTTATAGCAGTAGGCACCAGCCTTCCCCGAGCCCCGAAGGAAATAAAAGTATAAAGAATAAAAGAGTGAATGTATGAGACCGGTCGGGACCTCTGCATTACCGTATGGGGTGACACAGAGGTGTACCTGGCTGTTCACTTGTGTGAGCCCACTCCAGGCGTTTTTCTAGTATATTTCCTAGAGCCTGTTTTATAGCAGGAGGCACCAACCAGTCCGGAATAAGTGATAAATAAAAATAGTAACAAGAAGGATAAATGGGGTTAGTAGGTATCTCTGCATTACTGACTGGGGTGACACAGAGGTGTACCAGGCTGTTCACTTGTGTGAGCCCAATCCAGGCGTTTTCTAGTATATGTCCTAGAGCCTGTTTTATAGCAGTAGATCACGACCTTCCCCGAAAAATATATTAATAATAAAGGAGAAAAATAATAATATAAATAAAGAAATGGCATGGCACATCTTTATAGCCCTGAAAAGGACTGTTTTTAAAGGAATAGTATTATCCTTTCTGCTGTGTGATCTTGAAGGCAGCTTGCCAGAGGAGTTGCCATGCTCTTCTTGGGAGTCTTGTTCTTTCTGTTATCCTCCCTTGTGATGCTATCTCCTCTGTTTGATGGTTGTAGAATTGAGGGTGTTGAATACTTCATTTTGTTTCTTCCTGTAGTTGGTAGTCCCTCCTTAGGCACATTTTGGAGGGGGCGGGGGGTTGTTTTGGAAGATCTTTATGCCATTATTTGTTAAGTAGAAAGGTTTGGAGGTATGCAACCCCACGTGACAAGCTGTAATGAAGTGTAATTTTATTGGTGTATATTGAACACTGGTATACTTGTTTTGATTCTGTAATAGGGTGCAGCTGTGTGCTGCGGGATCTGCTAGTCATGGGTTTGACTACCTCAAATGATGTTAATTTGAGGAGATTATACTATTTCTTTTTAGGTTGCAACATTGTGTCGCTGGGCCTGATAGTCTTGGGAGTTAGACTACCTCATAATTATATTTGAGGCCATAGTCGGGATTATGTTTGTAATTGTATGGTCTAGTTGAGACCAGCGTGTATGCCAGTGATGTAGTTTGAGATCTTAGTTTGAGTTTAAGTAAAGTTTTAATGTGCGCTGTCAGTGGGGTTGCATATATGGATTAAGTTCAGTAGAGAAGAGAGTAGAAGTAAGAAAAGGTCCCAGGCTATTATTTATGTTCTTATTCATTTTTATTCGGATTTTTAACACCCTATGTTCCTAGGTTAGTAGTATTATTATGATGTTGGGAGGTTATTAGGGTGATGTACGAAGCTTATTAGGGATACTCGACATGGGAACTTCCGGGGCTGATATACCCAGCGTAGTGTAGGTGGGCCACTTGCATAAATCATTTCACCTTCAGGTCCCCTACTGTGCATCCCTATGGATATGTGTCCACCACCCCTAAATCCTTTCCAACAGCCCTGGGATTAAGTTTTTTGTCTTCGGGTTATTTTACGCCTAGTTTAGTGTTAATTTATTTATAGATTTTGAGTTAAGTAGCCACTTGAATTTATGGGTGTGTTGTATCAGTTTTTATTATGATGTTGGGAGATTATTGAGGTAGTGCACAGAGTCCATTAGGGATGCTCGACATGGGGAACTTCCGGGGCTGAAATACCCAGCGTAGTGTAGATGGGCCATTTTCATGAATCAGTACCCCTTCAGGTCCCCTGCTTTTGCATCCCCTAGGTTATGAGTGCACCACCTTTAAATCCTTTCCAACAGACCTGACATTTTTAGCATATTGATAATGTTTGTTATAGTAATTTTGAAGTTGTTTTGGTTTAGCTGAAGTATTTCCGGGTATGTACTTGGGGCTAAGTTATTGGCTTGTTTAGCTTTGAATATATTCCTTTCCTTTAGATTTGCTTTGCAGATATTGAATATATGATGTAAATCTTCAGGAAGTTTACATCTGTAGCAATTGATATTATGTGGAAAGGGACCCAGATATTTACCAAAGCTGTCAGCCAGCTTTGTTTTTCCTAGCATTAATCTGTTTATTTTTATTTGTTCCAATCTGTTATTACTCAGCAAGAGGGCATTTCTATCGATTTCTCGGATGGTATTTCTCAGTGTACTCCTTTGATTGTTTGTAGACCATTCAGTTTGCCATATTTTATTTATCATAGTATTAATCAGACTATAGATTTCAGTCTGACTATACTTGAGTGGTACATAATTGGGGTCATTAAGTTTGTTTTTAGCCAGTTGGTCCGCTAACTCGTTTCCTTTTATATTTACATGTGATGGCACCCATAGAAATTCTACTGTTAGATTTTGTGAGTTTAATGTTTCTATGATCTGATTAATCTGTATAAGGAAATTTTCCCGCGATATGGTATGATTGTTTTTGATGGATTGTAGGACGCTAAGCGAGTCACTAATAATCAGAGTCTTATCAGGTTTGTGATTTTGAATCCAACGCAAAGATTCAAGGATGGCCCAGAATTCAGCAGTGTAGATGGAGCAGTGATCAGGGAGTCTGCCTCCCATCTGAATGTTAAGCGCTGGTATAACCCATGCTGCTGCTGTTTTGTTAGGGTCAATGCTTCTGGAGCCATCCGTGTAAATTTGGGTGTGATTTTTGTATTGATTATTGATGGTTTCCATGGCAAGCATTTTTAAGTAGTGTTGATCATTTAATTTGTTGCCTTTGCCTACTAGGGATATGTCTAATTTAACAGGTACCGAAATCCATGGATTGTAATTAGTGAGTTTGTTTTGTTCAACTTGGAATATGTCCACTGGTAATTTTGATTTCAGGTCATGTACCATTTTGTCAAAAGATATTTTGTTATTTTTTGCATTTAAAGTTGGAGTATTGCTTTTCTGAATTGCTTCCAATGTGGGGTGTGTTATTTCGAGAGTCGACAGGCGAGTTACATATCTTAACATGAGTTCCTGCCTTCTTAGATGTAATGGCGGTTCTCCTGTCAAGACCTGCAGCTCGGCTGTCGACGTAGATGGTAGCGTGCCAGTAGCTAGGAGTAATGCTTTTCGTTGTATTTTCTTTAATTTATTTAATTGACTGGTAGAGGCCGTGTTATAGGCTTGACATCCGTAGTCAAGTTTTGATCTTATAAGGGCCCTATATAGCATCATGATTGTTTTTTGATTGGCGCCCCAGTGTGTTCCTTGGAGGCTTCTAATTAGATTTAAATCATTATTACATCTTTTAACTAAATTATCGATATGATAGGCCCACGTTAGATGTTGATCAAAGTACATACCCAGAAATTTGGCTACTTTGACAAATTTTATTTGATGATTTTGCAGTGTAAGTATAGGGTGCACTTTTAATCGCCTACGGGGTGAAAACAGCACAGCCACCGTTTTTTGGTGAGAGAATTTGAATCCCCATTTATCGGCCCATTTGCCTATATTGTTAAGGCTATCCTGTAATTCGGACATATGTTGGTGATTGGAGGGGTTGCCTGCTCGCCATAGACCACTATCGTCAGCGAACTGTGATAATCCAATTTTTGGCGTTGCCAAATTCGAGTCAAGGTCATTAATCATTAAATTGAAGAGGGTGGGGCTGAGAACACTGCCTTGTGGAGTTCCATTTTCAAGGGAGTATTCTTCAGAGAAAGTTTCCCCTACCCTGGTTATGATTTTGCGGTCTAGTAGGAAGTTTTGTATGAAATTAAAAATTCGACCCGTTATGCCATAATGATTTAGTTTGGCTATGAGCCCCTTAGTCCAAACGAGGTCGAAAGCTTTTTCTAGATCTAGAAATACCGCAATGAGATTCCTATCCGCTTTCCTTTTGTTGTTAAAGGCTTTTTTAATGGCGGATTCAAGTTTAATTAGTTGATCGGTGGTGGATCTGTTGTTTCTAAATCCACATTGGTTTGGAGATATCAAGTTTTTGCTCTCCAAGTGATGTTTCAGTCTGTTATTAATGATAGTTTCCATTACTTTGCATATGTTGTTAGTTAAGGAAATAGGCCTATAGGAGTGTATGTCATTTCTGTCCTTATTTGGTTTTAGAATGGGGATTACAATTGCTGTTTTCCATTTTTTGGGTAGCTGTCCTGTTTCCCAGATGATATTTAGCATATTTAGGATTATTTTAACTAGGTTGGTAGGAAGTTTTTTATAAATAGTATAACCTATGTTGTCTTCCCCAGGTGAAGTTTCTTTTTTGGTTTTGAGAGCTTGATCCCATTCTTGTATAGTGATTTGATTGTTCAGATGGGAATCTTTGGGTCCTTGATCGTGAAACATGTGTTTATATTTAATTTCAGCTTCGGCTCTGTGATTTTTAAATGACTCTGTATGATTATTGTTGCTGCTCATTTCTTGAAAGTGTGTAGCTAATGAGTCAGCCTGCTCTTTGAGATTGCTAGTGTTGTTTATTTTTGGGGTACTATTGGCGTGTTTTCCCCTGATTGTTCTAATTTTATCCCAAACTTGTTTAGTAGTTGTGGTAGCATTTAGGTTGGTGCAATATTGTTGCCATGTTTGCTGTTTGGACTGTTTAATCAAATATTTTAATTGATTATCGTAGTTTTTGTATTCCAAAAAGTGAGCAGTGTTGTTAGATCTTTTAAATTTCTTTAGTGCTCGAATTTTATCCCGTCTAGTGTGTTGTATCTCTATAGTCCACCATGGCACACTAAGTTTCTTCTGTTTGCAACTAGTTTTTGGAATGGCTTGATTAGCCGCCTGTGTTATGGCATTAACAATGTTTTCATAATAAATATCTATATCATTAGATTGAATGTCAGAGAGTTTTATGATATCTAAGATTTTTGAAAAGGAGTCCCAGTCAGCTCTATTATAATTCCAATGGGTAATTTAATACTGGAGTCAAGCTGTGCGGATATCTGCAGGGTGGTGGCGATTGGAAAGTGATCGCTTCCCATAGGATCTGATTGATCCACTTCCCACTTGGCAACTTGTGCCAGCCCGGGCGTGCACAGTGTGAGGTCGATGGCGGACAAGGTGCCATCTACCGGACTAAGTATGGTTTTGGCCCCATCATTGAGTAGGGTGAGGGTGGATTCAGTAATCCATTTCTCCACCCACCTCCCCCTTGGGTCCGTCCTCTCCCCACCCCAGGCTTCGCTATGGGCATTGGAGTCCCCACAGACAACCGCCTGGCCGACTCCAATTATTTGCCTTAATGCTTGTAGGGCAAGGTTATGTTTAAGTTTGGTGCTCCCCCCCCCCCCCCGGGTCATAAACATTATAAATAGTGAATTTTGTACTCCCGGTGTTAATTGCTAAAGCTTGGATTTCAATTAGGGAGTTATTTACATCCGCTGATAGAATTGGTATAATGGTAGCGGATGGTATGCTGTTATTTATAAAAATGGCTAGTCCACCCCCCCCCCTGGCCTTCTTGTCTATGCTGGAAATAGCCAGGGGCATAGCCTTTAATTGATGGCAATGTTCTAGTGTTTGGGGAAAGTTTTGTCTCTTGAATGCAGATGACGTCAGGTTTAGGTTTGGTATTAATTAACTTTAGTTTTAATTCATTAATATTTCCTGACAACCCTCTGGCATTCCATTGCCATATAATGATATCCCTATTTTTGGTGTTATCCATTTAATATGGGGTCATTTCTTATTACTTGATTTGTGATTTGGCTCAGAACTGTTAGGATATTAGCTTGTATGCTATTTTGCATAGTAGGTTCCTTTAGTTGAATCTGACCAATCAGTTGGCCTAGTCTAGTAATTACTAGGCCCAGTTCTGACAGTAGTGTGGTTTGTTGTGTGTGATTGGAGTCATGAGTTGGTCTTTTATTATCAGGATTTGCATTGATTGTTAGTGTTTTACAGTTTAAGTTTGAGTTTTCACTGATGGGTTTGAGAGAAGTGTAATATTTCTTTTTAGCAGTTTTGTAGTTTATATGATGGTCATTCATGAGCCCCACTATGGCCTGCTCCCTAAGGGCATAAGTGCATTCTTTATAAGTGGGTAAGTGTTGACCCTTACAGTTTGGACATTTTGGGGCTGTTTTTTTGCACTTCCCTTTGTGGTGCCCTCCACATTTATTGCATATCTGTTTGCGTTTACATGTGACCTTGTAGTGCCCCCAATTTTGACAATTTGTACAGAATCTTGGTTTGTTTTTGTACGGTTCTAACCTATACCTGGTGTTTGTGGAGCCTAATTTAATCCGGGTAGGGAGAGGGGTGGGAGTTTCTATCACCGTTATACTCATGTTAGAGTTTGATTTTTTGGCCTGTATACGGTAATTTGTTGTTACACAGTTTCCTCCTTCTTTTAGTTTATTGGTTATTTCTGTATTACTAAGGTTGCTGAGTCTACCTGTTAATTTTAGAACTGACTTAAATTTAACTACTGGTGTTGTAAACTTAGTGTTATTTGTGTTTTTGGAGGTCGTACTGTTGTTTTTTTTTGTTTGTTTGTGGTTGAGTGATGTGCCTTTTTCTGCAGCTCCACTGTTACCGGCATGCCGCATAATTTATTAATTTCCAGAAACTTGGCGACTTGCAGGCTCGTACTACAGTGTACAATTATGTAGGTTTGGTTGGGTCTGATAATCTTACTTTGCCCTGCGTGAATATTGATAAGAGCCCTGGCTATGCTAGATGTTGTTAAGTTGAGAAATTGTGACTGTTTACTTTTTATATATACCGTCATATTCAGATTATGGTATTTTTTGGCCTGTTTTGTTGTCTTCGGGTTGGAATTATGTGAATTTGTGTTTAGTTGATTCTTATGGGTTGGAGATATTGAGGCTGTTAGGTCGGGGTCAGTATTGGAGGGCTGTTTATGTCCCTGTATTTTCTGACTAGTTTTAGCGGATTGAGTTTGTGATGTACCGTTTGTGTTATCCTGTTTTGGTTTATCTATTTGCTGTGAGTTAGTGGGGTGAATTTTATTAGTGATATCTGGTGGTTGAGTAGATTTAGAAGTTACACTGCTGGATTTTCTTTTAGATTTAGACTGCTTTTTTCCTTTGCTATTTGCTGGTTGTTTACCTTTCCCTTTGCTTTGACTTAGCGGAGATATTTCAATTTGGGGGGGAGAGTTTGTGGGAGTTGTATAGAGCAAATCCGCTTCAGTTAGTTGTTTTGAAGGCCCCGGCGTTTGGCTGCAGTGATATTTTATTTTGGGAGCTCTAACTGGTAAAATTTTGCCTGTTTGCTTGCTAGGATCTCCCAGGGGTGCCTTGGTGGAGGAATTGCACTGAGTGTGCACGTTTGGAGTGTCTACCTGTGGGTAGGTAAATTCTCCCTGCCGTGAATTAGTTCCTACCGATCTCTCAGTATCGGCTTCATGTAGTGTGGCAAAGTGGGTCTGTGTATAAATAGATTTGGCCTCCACAATATTTATCCCTACCGGTAATTTTTTTGGGGAGGCGGCCATGATGGCGAAGTTGGGGGTGGGTGAGTTATTGTAATGGTTTACTGTGTAAGGCAAGGTGGCATCAAGTACTTCGTCGGGAAGGTCTAGATTATGGAGATTAAATTGAACAGGCGAATTTGGGTCTAGTGATTCGGCTGCCTCTCTAATAAGGGTGATTTCCGGCGTGGAAACAAATTGAAGCTGTTTAACTTGAACGGCTTCTTTGTTTGATTTTTTCCTATTGTCTATATGCTATGATATATTTGTTCATTTTTCTTTTGCTAAACGTAGTTATCTCATGGCTTAAATCTTATCATACTTTGACAAGTTTTGTTTTGAAGGTAAATACGGGCCGACTACAATCCAGTAAAAAGAGACCATGTTCAAAAGCCTGAAAATGCACGGACAAGGAGTTCCGCAGTTTGAGGCCATGTCACAGAAAGAACTGGATCAACTTCTAAAGAGTGTAGCAGATCAAAAAGATAGAGATTTTGACCCCAGGGAGTTTGTGGCCACATATGTGGCCAACCTCGTCGCGATTCTGGTGCTCTCTCTCTCTCTCTCTCTCTCTCTCTCTCTCTCTCTCTCTCTCTCTGCTTTTCGGTCTTTTTTGTAAGCAGGTTAATGCTTAACCAAGACCCACATATTGCACATGCTTTCAAGCTTCGAATGTTGCATAATATTTACAAATTGTTTGTAACCATTCTGCCTTGTGGATTATATTGGCTAAATTCTGGAAAAACAAAAGTCGGAAATTAGTTTGAACAGAGGATTCCTACGTGGGCAGAGGTAGGAACGATATAATGTCAGAACCAATATATTAGACGAGAACATATGTTATTGTGTATCGATAAAGAGGCAATAATAATTGACCCAGGACTTTGAACATAAGTGTGATACTACTTTAATGATTTTGTCACGAAAGATGGTATTAATTAATTTGGCTTAAAGTCATTTTTTATATGATAGGTTCGAGTTCTTGGCCGTTTTTTTGATGATGGAGGAATAACCAATAAACACAAACGAAAGAACCGCCGATCCGGGGAAGCTAATGACTATATTTCGTCCTTCCCCACATAGTTCTATCCATCACTTTAACCCACACGGATAGAAGTGGATTGGCAGTGATCTGTATGAGCGAGTGCTTTAGACCAATTCACCACCTGGGGCAACATTAATACTGGCTGCCATGTATAGCTAATGGTATACTGAAAATGGCGTTAAACCCTACAACAACATCTACCCGGGGCATCGTCTGCTCAGTGAAGGGCAAACGTTGTCATAAGCATGCATATGATCATAGGACCACGCAGTATTCTTGTACTAAAGTATGTTACTTTACATATCGTATTATTAACACTAAACTATCAAATTGATGCCCGCCTAGTTTTAAAAACGAAGCAGCAGGGAGGGTCTATTTTAATGATGTTGTCCCAAAAGATGGTATTAATTAATTTTTTTAAAGTCATTTTTTATATGATAGGTTAGAGTTCTTTGTAGTTTTTTTTATGATGGAGGAATAAACACAAACGAAAGAACCGCCGATCCGGGGAAACTAAGGACTGTTTCATCATTCCCCACATAGTTCTAACCATCACTTTAACCCGCACGGATATAATTGGGTTGGCAGAGATCTGTATGAGCGAGCGCCTTAGACCAATTCACCACCCGTGAAACATTAAATACCGGCCGCCATGTATAGCTAATGGTATGCTGAAAATGGCGTTAATCCTTACAACAATATCAACCCGGGGCATCGTATGCCCAGTGAAGGGTAAACGTTGTCCTATATTCATGGGCATGCCTATGATCATAGGACGACGCAGTATTCTTTAGCAAAGAATATTATTTTAAATGTCGTATAATCAACTCTCAGCTAGCAGCGATTGATGTCTGCCTAGTTTTAAAAACGATAACACGTGCATGCCTGAGGAGTTTATACATGTGTTGACATGTAAGGACCTTCAATAAACGTAAGCATGATTGAATATGTTATCCTAAGGTCAGTTTGATAAAATCATATACTCCTTGACCAGGCCTGAACCATATATAAACAATAGGTCTTGAGTATTAAAACTTATAGCCTTGCCTAGAATCAGAGTGTTCCAAAGATGCTATGCGATAGGTTATTGTTGTTGTTGTTGCGTTTAACGCCATTTGTCAGCACACGATAGGCTATATATGGCGGCCAGTAATAACAGTCAAGCTTTCTCACATACTCATATTTGCCGAATCTGAGACTCGAACCTCGAACCCACGCAGATAGAGGTGATATGGCAGTGATCCGTAACGGAGATCGCTCTAGTCCACTCGGCCACTCGGGGCCTTCTGCGATTGTTGATTATTACATAACAATGGTCTGTTCATAGTACAGACTTTGTGTCCTTGAACTTTAATTTTCAACCTTAATCTTCGTGTTACACTACACTATCATAATGTCATCGAAACAGTTTCTAAATAGAGGGCAAGAGTGTTTCAAATTTGATGGTTCAGGTTCTTGACAAGAGTTCTTGACAAGAGTTCTTGACAAGAGTTTGAGAAATGAGAGTTTAGAAATGTAAAGTACATGTATATGTAGGATGGATACCCACTTTTATGTGAAGTTCTTTTATGACATCCAACTGAAGCATTGCGATGCTAGGCACTCCTTTTCGTCGCAAAAATGCCCAGAAGACTAACTGAAAAGTAAACTTTTTCATTCACACAATTGAAAACTGTCGCCAACTGTTAATAGTAAAGTAATTATTTTTGTTGTACTGTGGGAAAACTATATATACTATGTCTTGCATGGCTGTAGATACAATTCGTGGAGAAAACAAATTTCAGTATTTGAATAAATTAGTCATAATATATCGCGCTTGTATTTCCATTTGATTTTGGAAGTGTTTAGAGCATTTGCTATCATGCAGATGTTAAGACCTGATCGACAGTATCATTCTATGCTGATACATGCATTAGTTATTGTCTTCACTATAATGTTTGAATTGTAACTGGAGTCTCGTTTGGACTATGTAAACAGTGATCTGGATTAGCTATATGACTTTCACACAATAGTTGTTGCTCCGTTTAAGGTTCAAATGTATTTGTCTACTTTGTAGCCGGAATTTGTTCAATGTAAAGTGGTTCACACAATGTTTAAATAGTTCTTTCAATTGATGGTATTTAAAACTTTGCCAGACTAGTGTCCATTTAGAACGTGCACAGCTTAAACTTTGTCCATATGTATAGCAACATTTGTTTACCTTTATTTCAATCTCTCAATAATTGTCGAAATTAATGTGGCAGTTTAAAAGCATAATTGTATGTTATATATATATATATATATATATATATATATATATATATATATATATATATATATATATATATATATATATATATATATATATATATATATATATATATATATATATATATACAGCGTCCGTAGGGAGCCTAAAAATAAAAAACCTAAAAAAGGCCTAAGATTTTATTTTAGCTTTCAATTGATGGTATTTAAAACTTTGCCAGACTAGTGTCCATTTAGAACGTGCTCAGCTTAAACTTTGTCCATATATATAGCAACATTTGTTTACCTTTATATCAATCCCTCAATAATTGTCGAAATTAATGTGGCAGTTTAAAAGCATAATTGTATGTTATATATATATATATATACAGCGTCCGTAGGGAGCCTGAAAAACCTAAAAATGGCCTAAGATTTTATTTTAGCCTAAAAAACCTAAAAAAAAACCTTAAATTTTTTATAAGAAAACCTTATAATATAAAAGAAAACCTAAAAATTCTTCAACACGAGTCAGCAGTAAGAAGCTAAAATTAAAGTTTCTATAAGAAAAATTCGGCACTGCACGATCGAGGAGAAAAAATAACGTAACCTGCACCTGAAATCAACTACAGCAGTCGTACATCCGGGTTGTCAGTAACTTGCACATCCGGTATATCCTGGTATGCAGTAATGGCGAGCAAGACACGTTTCAAATGAGTTGGCAGTCAAATCCGCAGTATACTCCTTGGTTGGAAAGAGATGAAGATGTGTCTTCTGCTAAATGTAAATTATTGTTTAGTATTAAGAGATTGGGTGAAAGCGGCTTACGAATACACGCAAGAGGAATAAAATGTCAAACGAACGAGAAGAGCGCATCCTCCACATTGGACTTAAAGAAAATCTTGACTGTGAGTGTAACTATACATTATCTATTTGTTTCTCTGTTTGAACTATAGCTTCAAAAATAATTTTTAATTTTGCAGATATTACAATGAATTTGAAGCCCGTCAGACTAAGTAGTTACAAGTGTTTTTAAAGGGAAACAACTGCATCATAACTGTAACAATAAGCTTACCTCCCCATATTTCTAATTTTACAATTTATATATAATTAGTCAAGATGTTTACCTTTTATTACTTTCATATGGTGGGATCCATATAAATTAATAATGCATGAAAAAGCTAGAATTAAATTACAATAAATAATATTTAATATATTCTTAATGATACATAATTAATTTTTTTTCTTCTTCTTCTTCTATTCAAGCGTCAACAGCCTGATTCAGGAAAAGTACCGTCACCACAAACTCCGAATTCTCAGCCATCCTGTTCATTGGTGTCTACTACCTCAGCATCTATGCATGATCATGTAGCAAAAGAAGACACATTGCAAGCAGAAATTATTTGGACATTGTATACAATAGATAGACACTGCAGCTTTTCATCAAATTCCGGAATTACAAAAGTATTCCAGTCCATGTTTCCAGATAGTGCCAAAAAAAAAAAAAATCAGCGTTAACAATGAATAGTTTAGCTGATGACTATGCATTAAAAGCAGAACATCAGAGGAACCTTACTTTCATCGGCACATCAAATAGCTTAAGGACATCTCTGGAAAAAAACCTGGAAGATCAGTTGAAGCTGGACAAGCAGATCGATGATAAGCTTGAAGCATTAAAATATATATGAATTTTGCATGACATTTTGTGCAGTGTACATTGCTCTACTTTTGTAAATATACGATTTAATCTTTCCATTCTTGTTCACTAAGTTCATTTAGATCTTTCTTTGCTAAGGATGTGGTAAAGAAGGTCCAAGTTATATTATTAAAAATAATGTAAAATTGAGGAGTATGCTATTATTTGTGTGCGTGAAAGCCTGAAAAGTGCAATGCTTGAACCTAATTTTTTTCACAAAGGCCTTAAAAAAACCTAAAAAAAAGCCTAAATTTTGTAGATCAGGATTTGTTACTAACCCTGTATATATATATATATATATATATATATATATATATATATATATATATATATATATATATATATATATATATATATATATCCTTCTGTATAAGGAGCTCATTATGCTAGTATTGACATCTAATGCAATATAATATTTTATATTAAGACGTTATATCCTCGATGCTGCTTAGCTATGCGAGATTCGAATCAACAGTTTTAATTCATTTTCACTGTAGTATTTTATATGTTAAGTTCATATTAATGTTACAATCTCAAGCAATGGTGTTTCTGGTAAACAAGAGCAGTATTATTTCTACCTGCTTTGTCTAACGTCTATTCTAATGAAGTGATCCTTGTAGAAAATGTTGTTTTATTTTAGACGTAGTTTTTTGAGTCGAAAAATATTTGTAATTTTTCTTCTAGCCAGTATTTCTAACTTAAAATATTTACCTCGATATTTCTATCCTTATGTTAAATTTTGTGAGTGTAGTTGTATGTATTAAAAACATGACTGAACTGTAAACGCAGTATTCTGGCTCTGTGTTGGACGCAACCGATGCAAAAGTGATTTGGGAATACAACAACGCCATCAAAGGGCTATTGGATGCATCGACAGACACGATGCTGTTGACGTTTCCGTTTCTACGCTTTTTGCCTACAAACACGGGGCGAATCTATCGACGCATGATGGAAGCTAAAGAGGAGCTACTGAAAAAATTCTTCCAGTCACAAAAGGTGCCTAAAATTTATTTTAGTTAATTTGGCTATAAGCCAATCGGACATATGGTATTTGCGTTAGTCCGTTGTCCGTCGAGCAGTAAACACTTATTTTCGACTAATTTAGTGATTTTATGCAAATTTCAGATTCTGATCGGATTTGGAATGCAAGCTTATATCATCAAAACTTTAAGTGAGTCCGATAATGAACGATTCTTATACTAATTAACGAATAATTCATGATTTAAATAATGGAGAGAATTTCGAAAGAATAAATAGTATAACTTTACTTATTTGAAATGTGCGTTTGAATTCGTGGAGTACAAGTTGCGTTGGAAATAAGCGCACGGTCATAAGTCATAGGAGAACTATGAAAAAATAAAAGAATACAAGTTCAACAGTTTCCTGCTAACTTCTTACAGTTAACGTTTAACTTCTGTCGGTATGTGACAATATTAACTGTTTTTTATATTTAATTTGCAGTTTTTTCTTAATTGTTGTATTGAAAATTGCCTTTACTGCATTATAAGCTATTTTAAAGAAATATTGGTTGATGGACTTAACCTTATCCAAAGTTTAATTTCTACCTGATCAGAAATATTGATCTTTTTTATTTTGTAAACAAATACTACATAGCTAAAATCATATTGGTGTGTAAGGATTTAATATTAGAATCATTATTAATACAAGAAAACGTTTAATATTTAGGTCTTGGTCTAGATTATTTGAATTCCCTTACAATTTACTAGGCGAACCTGACATAGTCCAGGTTGAATATAATAATGTTTTTAGTAGACGGTGTAATTATAACTAACGTTTAATATTTTAAACAGACGTTTCTGGAAGGTTACATTCCATCAGGTAATATTTATCATTTCCTCTCAACAAATACAAAAGGTCTCTGATAACTTTATTGGAAATAGAGACGATTTGAAATGATACTGAAATTTTAAATAAGGATTTATACTTTTATTGTATTACTGTCTTCTGTCTTTTCAACTAAACGTTGTTGGCGCATTAGCACATTCAGAGATAGATTTTATTTTGAAATTCCAAAAGAGTTTATTCTGAATATTTTCTTAATTAGTACATGTATCTGTATTTCTAGGATTATATGGGGATTTAGTTAGGAATACAGTATTTTTTCATTTTTAATTTGTATTATGAAGAAATATATTATTTGTTAAATTTTTCAACGCGTCTTGCTTTTCAGATCTTACTGTTACTTATTTAAGAGCATATGCTCGTAACATAACATTGATCATTTTGCATTGTTCGCACGAGGAAGACAAGTAGTAGTGTGGGATACAGTACGGAAAATGGAAAATACATTATATCCCCATGCTCCGGACACTACGGACAGGACTTTTCAGACCACCCTACTATACCATACGGACAAATGGTTAGGACTATATACGGAAAAAAGTATGAAACTGTATACTGACAAATGGAATGGAAAATGTAGCGTGACGTCACGGTATTTGAGATTGGTAACAATGTTGCAAAGTACTAACCTCAATCTGGCCAAACAGCAGTTACGGAGCGAAGAGAAAGCGGGTTACAGGTAACGGATAAGTTCACCTAGTTCAACGTCTGGCAGGTAGTGGGTAACGGATATGTTCAGCTAATTCATTAACTATACGAATAATAACTCTTGGCGATACAGGACTGGCGGGACATGAGACGCGTACATACAAATATGCATAGATTGATGAATATCAATCTAACACACCATAAAACATAAAATCAATTTAAAACCATTTAGGCAAGAGAGAAAATATTTTCGAGACGGTGAAGTATCCCTCGAAAGAGTCGTTCTTTTGTAAACACCAATCCGTTAAAAGAGAGAAGAGTGCATAGGTCTTCGTGATGTGGTCATTTGATTTTAATCCAGACCATGGCAGCGACAATGAACATTTCCACCCAATACAATCTGGAAAATTAGTGTGGAAATTCATTTGCATTTCAACCGCATCAGTGGCCTAGTGGTTAGAGCGTCCGCCTCTGAAGCGGAAGATCGTGGGTTCGATCCTCAGCTGAGTCATACCAAATTTTTCCAAAAATGGTACTAACAGCTACCTTGTTTGGCGTTCAGCATTAAGAGATTAGTGTTAGGACTGGTTGGCCTGGTGTCAGGATAATGTGACTGGATGGGACATAAAACAGCATGTCTGCGGCATGATTTATTTATTTATAATATGAATTAAGGTCGCATGCGCAACTATGTGCTTTCGCGACCAGTTAATGCCCGTGGGTCGGGCTATTTGATTGGTCGGGACCAAAGGTAACTTTGACTACACTAGGCTGTGTTGTCGCAGTCTCCCCGGCACCCGCGTTAAACGGCAGTCTCGCCTTAGAGTAAAATGTCGGGTCACGGCAAAGCAGGAATGCAGAACAAATACCAATATTGTGTAAGCCACTTGTGTAATTATATCAAATCCATATAGTCATATAATTTTTCATCTTTCCTATCAATAAATATTTCTAGTACATAGTGTACATGTTGTAGGTCCTTAACAAATTTAATTGCTAAAATGTCTTAGCGACATAAATAAGTGTAGTCACTGTTAGGTGTTTTAGCTTGTTAATTTTGAGCGGTGGTCAAAATTGATCAAGTTAGATTTCGAGAAAGAGATTGTTCGAAAAGGGTTCTCGTACCAAATTAGAACACTGGGGAGAAAAATAAAATAAAATAAAATAAAATAAAATTTTAAAAAAATCAAAACAAATTAAAAAATAAAAATATTTAAAAAAAAATATATATAAAAATAAATTTAAAAAAATACAAAAATAAAATACAAAAATACAAAAATAAAAAAATCAAAAGAAAGAAAAAAAAATTAAAAGAAGAAAAAAGAAGAAAAGATAAAAGAAGAAGATAAAAAAAGATTAGAGTTGGAGTGGGATGTGTTTGGTGTTATTTCATTTCTTCCTTCTTCTTTTTCTCTTCCTTTCCCCTCTCTCTTTCCCACTTTCTTCCTACTCCCTTCTTCCCTCTTTCCTTCCTTTTCCCTCTTCCATCCTTCCTTTCCCTTTCCTCTTTACTTTTTCTTGTCGATTTGTTGGTGTTATGTTTCCTTGAGCTATCACTATTTGATCCCGGTGTTCTCATCACACTTATCTTGCCACTTGCCGGTTGACTGTTTTTACTGTACCTACATTGTGCCACTACTTAGTGTAATGTTCTCTTCCCCCCCCCCCTCTCCTTCTTCCCTTTCTCCCGTTTCTTCCTTTTTTCCTCGCATTACAATGTTTATATTATCCCCCCTTTCCCTTCTTTTCCCCTTTTCTATTTTATTTTATATATTTATTTTAGGGTAATGTTAAGTTGTTCTGCTTTTTTAAGCAAGCGGTATTACTATCCGCTCTGATCCCTTTAACCGATATGGCCTCGTTAATTATTTATTTATTTGGTAGTTATAACATTTCTTTTTGTCTGTTTATTTAAGGCATTGTTACGTGGGTCTGCTTTTGAGCTAGCGATGTTATTATCTGCTCTGGCCCCTTGATTGATAAATATTAACTCTGGCTATGTTTATGTTTATTTACTTATTTGATGGTTTTGATATTTATATTTTATGTTTTATGTCTATTGATTTTAGGTAATTAAGTATATTTATATAGGTAGCATTTACGTTTTTGTTATACCTTTTATCTAGAATTTGGGGGAATGATGTAACTGAGTCAAGTTTTCTTTGTTGTAGTTGGAAGACGGTACGTTGTCGATGGTATTTGTGACATATGTTGAATACATGTTCCAATGTTTCAGTTTCTGGACAGTGTGGACATTTATCTGGCGTGGGTCCTGTACTTATATGTTTCATAAAGCTGCCATTTAGTAGTGTTTTACCTGTTCTGATTCTGTTGATTATTTTAATATCAATGGCTGCCAGGCTTTTTGGTTAACGTTGGGTTCTAGTGACCTCTTTTTGTAGTTGGTATAGATGTCTACCCTTTGTGGACTTTTCCCATTGTTGTTGCCATTTATTATTAATTCTGTCCCTGACTTGACTATATAGTTCCTGAGTGTTGTACTGTACGGGTTCAATTTGGTCTTTCATCAGACTGCTTTTTGCTGCTTTGTCTGCTTTTTCATTTCCAGGCAAATTGATGTGAGATGGCACCCACAAGAAGTGTATGGTTTGGTGTGACTTATCTGCTTCCCTGATGGTCAGCATAGTGTCCTCTAGAAGATTTTGTCTACTTTTGGAATTACCTGTCTCAATACTTTCAAGTACGCTAAGTGAGTCTGTTATGACTACGTACTGTTTTTGATTTTGTGTTACTATCCATTTTAGGGCTCGGTTGATGGCCCAGAATTCCGCGGTATATATGGAACAGTCATCCGGTAGTCTTGTCGTAAATGTGATCTGATGTTCTGGGATCACTACCGCTGAGCCGTCAGTATAGATTTTTACATATCCATCATAGTTGTTGTTGACGAGGCTTTGTACTTGTGTTAATGTGATATTGGGGTTGTCGCGCTTATGTACCAGTTGGAGTGCTGTTAGGTTGATGTTAGGTTGGTTATTTCTCCAAGGTGTGGGGTCCTTGATAAGTAGTTGTTCTGCTTGGAGTTCTATTTGATTGAGTTCTTTGCAGAGGTGTGTATTTTGTTAGCAGCTGGAGGATGTGGTACCAGTCTTGAGCTAAAGGTGGTTTGACATTTACTTATTATGTTTCTGGTGGGATTAATATCCTTATGTATTGAGATTCTACAGGCGTATCTAAGTATGTGTTCTTCTCTTCTCAGTTGTAATGGTGGTTCACATGCGAGGATTTGTAGTTCTTCCAGGGAGGTGTTCGGTAATGCACCGGTGCAGAGTCTAAGTGCTCTATATTGGATGCTATCTAGTTGTCTAAGTGTTTCCTTGTTGGCTGAGGAATAGATCTGGGAGCCATAGTCTATCTTAGCTCGAATTAAAGATTTGTAGATCATTAGCATAGTTTGCTGATCAGCTCCTCATGTAATACCTTTGATGTTTTTAAGTATGTTTAGATCTTTTTGACATTTTTGAATAGTTTGTTGTTTGTGTGGTTTCCAATTGATTGTTTCATTTAGTAGCATTCCCAGGAAGTGGGTCTCCTTTTGGAATTGGATGGGCTGATTCTGCATATATAGTTTAGGGTATTTAGGTTGTTTATTAGTTGGGGACAAGAGCATGGCAACTGTTTTTATTTGGGATATTTTGAAACCCCAGTTGTTGGTCCATGTGCCGATGATGTCTAGTCCTTTCTGAATTTGAGTGATGTTTTTTTGACTATTCGGGTTTCCTGCTTTCCAGATACTACTGTCATCGGCAAAGTGTGACAGATCAACTGGGCGATTTTTAAGATAGTTGGTTAGATTGTTGACCATTAGATTGAATAGGGTTGGGCTAATCACACTTCCTTGGGGGGTTCCATTATCCAGCGTATATGTTTGGGACAAGGCCTCTCTTACTCTAGTTTTAAAGGTTCTTCCCGTAAGGAAGTTTTCTATCCACCAGTGCATTCTTCCTGTTATGCCAAATTGGTTGAGTTGAGAGATGAGGCCATTGGTCCAGACTAGGTCGAGGGCTTTCTCTAGGTCTAGAAATATTGCTATTAGGTGTCTATCTCTTTTCCATTTGGCATTAAATGCTAATTTGATGTTGGCTTCCAGACGAATTAATTGATCAAGTGTAGATCGTTTATTCCTAAATCCACATTGGGTTTCAGCCAGTAGTTGATTTTGTTCTAGGTGATGTTTTAATCTATTGTTGACCATTGTTTGCATTACCTTACAGATTGTATTTGTTAGTGAAATAGGTCTGTAGGAGGTTACCATAGTAGGGTCTTTGCCTGGTTTTGGGATGGCTATGATTATGGCTCGCTTCCATAGTGTGGGGATGTGACCTGTTCTCCATATCAGATTTATTAAGTCTAAGGTAATGCTCTTCATATTGGGTGGTAATTGTTTGTATATTTCATAGCCTAGGTTATCCTCTCCTGGTGATGTACTTTTTTTTTGCTGAGGGCTTGTCTCCATTCTTTCAGATTAAAAGGGTCATTCAGTGGCGAATCTCTGTTGTCTTGATCTTTAAAAATGTGGGGAAATTCTTTTTCTAATGTTGATTTGTGATGTAAGAACTCGTGTTTATGATTGTTATCGCTGCTGGAGTTAGCGAAGTGTTGGGCTAACTTCTCTGCTACTTCCATGTTGTTTTTTGTTCCCTTGATTTTCGGCGCTGTTGTGGGTGTTTTGCCTTTCATGGCTTTTATTTTATTCCAGATTTCTTTAGTAATTGTTTTATGATTGAGCGTTGTGCAGTATCTTCTCCATGAGTCCTTTTTTGCATCATTTATTACCGTCCTAGTGTTGATTTCTGATTGTTTGTAAATAAGAAAGTCGGAGGCGGTTTTTGTGTGTTTAAAGCGATTTAAAGCTGGGTTTTTTTCTTCTGAATGGCAATTCTGCAATTTTCTGTACACCAGGGGATTGCCGTCTGATTATAATGGAAACCTGTTGTTTTGGGTATACTCTTATTTGCCGCTTCGTTTATAATTTGTATGAGATTGTCATAATATTTATTTGTATCCTCATCTTGGATTTCCGCAAGGTTTACTAATTTAAGTTGGTCTTTAAAGCTGTTCCAGTTTGCATTTTTGAGTTTCCATCTTTGTTGTGTTTTTTGTTGCTCCGTTGGGCATGAGACGTATATGGTGGTACATAGGGGGAAGTGGTCGCTGCCTAATGTAGAATGTTGCATCACTTCCCATTGGGTAATTACAGCCAGGCTAGGCGTCGCAATGGTGAGGTCAATAGTAGAGAGTTTGCCTTGGCTGGGGTCTATACGTGTGGGGGTTCCGTTGTTCAAAAGTTCTAGCTGTTCTTCTGTAATGTATTGTAAGATGTTTTTCCCTCTCGTATCTGTACGGTCACTACCCCATTCTGTGTGATGTGCATTGAAGTCGCCGCAAATAATAGTGTTTGTGCCCCTTTTCTTGAATATTTGTTGAAAAAGTCGGTTGTTGTTTTGGCTATTTTGTCCTGGATCATATATGTTGTACAGATGTATTGTTCTGGTTGCTACTGTAAAGACAATTTTTTAAAATTCAACTGGTGTTTCTGTTGAGTTCACATTAATAACTTCCTCTACTGCGTCTGTGATGGTGTCATGTACATATATGGCTAGGCCTCCTCCTTTTTTGCCGGTACTTCTGTGTTTTAAGAATGTAGTTTGATAGCCTGTTATTTTAGGAATGTTTGTACTAGTTTCCTTAAGTAGAGTTTCTTGAAGACAGATGATCTTGGGCTTGGTGATTGTTCCGTGGATTGCTGCGATTAGTTCTCCATGGTTTTTATTTAGCCCTCTGCAATTCCATTGCCATATAAGTAACTTGTCTGGGGTCTTGTTTTTTGTTTTGTTAGCCGAAGCATTATTTTTATTTTTATTTTATTTCTATTTCCAATATCCATCGTTTATGCTGTTGTTAATATTTTTTGTTTGTTGTTGATTTATTCGTGATGGGTTGATGCTAGGTAGTCCTGTATTTGCTGCATATATATGCTAATAAATTCATCTTTAGTAATTCGGTCGTTCTTCATTTGGTTGCTGATTGATTTTTGTAGTTTGTTTAAATAGGTGTCAATAGTTGTTCTATTGAAAAATATCCCGGTGTTTGCGGTTGTATCTAGGTTTCTCGTTCTCGCAGGTGTTAATGTTTGTTCCTAATTTGAAGCTTGACTTGTTGTATCTTTGTCATTATTTTGTTTAGTTGTTTTTGGTTTGGGTTGTACTTCTACCTTTGCGGCATGATGACTCAGTGATAGACATCACTATAAAATGCCTCACTGCAGATATAGTAGCGATGTGACTGAACAATTGTTAAAGCGACTTTACAAATTCCAATCACACACACATTTGCAGTTCCATCACCAGACCAAACTGTAAACGTCCTCTTGTGTGTCGAATTTGATAATACGATAGAAATCAACAGTTTGAACGAAGTCATTCTAGACTAGTAGAAGCCATGGAATACTCTTATCCTACTTTAAATGGTGAAGAATCTATATAATGGAATGGGAAGCAGAATTAAAAGACGAATTCGAACAGGTCATAGTGTTGATAGTAGATATTGGGCTATTTTACCCTTTCATTCTGTGTGAATATCTGGTAATATGTGAAATTACTGTAAAGGATGTTTTCCTTTACGTCCGTGCTTGACGTATAGAAACTTCAGCTTTCATCATTTGCGCCATGGCAACAAACAAAAAGAAATGATGAAGTTGCAGGAGGTAGTACAAACTCTTCTTATGGCAAAGGCGATGCTAGCTGCATTGCAGATTAGGTCTTTTAGCCCTGACAGATTGGCTACGGAGATCAATAACTTAAAGAAAGGGAAATGCATATTGTATTGGACGAAATTGAAACGGAGGAGAAAGAAGATGAAGTTAGAATATTAGCGAGAGCTTGGAATGAAAAGATGTAACAAGGAGAAGAGAATGAGGAATGAAGAGGAATAAAAGTAGAAATGGGAAAAGGAAAAGAAGACGAAAATAAAAGCGATGGAAAAGTTGAGGTATTGGTGGATAAGTAGAAAGAAGGAGAGAAAAAAAAGAAAAATAAGAAACTCGAAGGTCTTTTTCTGAGTCACTCGACTGTCTCGAAATGGTTTGCTCTCTTGCATAAATAGTTTTTAACCGATTGTATATTGTAGGTTATTATTCGTAATGTGTATGAAATAGCTGAACTTACCAGATACCTGATATCCATCATCCTCTACGGGTCACTAGTTACCCACTACCCGCTGAACTAGCTGAACTTATATGTTACCTGCTTTTGTTCCCTCTGTCACTGTTGCTTGGCCCGATTGAGGTCAGCCCCTTGTAACAATGTTTCCAATCTCAAATACCGTGACGTCACCCTATCTGTTTCATTCCTATTGTCCTTATACAATCCCAACCTTTTGTCCATATATAGTCCCAACCTTTTGTCCGTATATTATCCCAGAGTTCTCTGAAAAGTCTAGCACATATAATGTCCCAGGGGTGGGTCTGAAATGTATTTTCCTATTCTCCGTTTAGTATTCCACTACACTCCTACCACCTACCCTTTCCCAATCACAACACGTTTTCAAGGGGAAACATATATTAATGATTGTATCATTATCCCGACACGGCATTTAATTGCAGATGTTTATTAATAGATCCCCAATTGGTTTAATAATATCTTGTTAAACGTTACTGCAACACAACAATGATGGTCTTGTGTTATGAGTCGTAATCAGATATCTGAATAAACTCGTTCATTCGTGTTTGGAAAATTAAACGAGGCTAACGCACACTTATATTTTATTATCATCATTTCTCTCTTATTTCTTGTTTCGGAACTTTAATTTGTCATATGTTGGAAATATTTGGTAAGGTTGGGCATATTCAAAGCACACGGAACACTCACTTAATTTGTTTATTATGTACAAAAGGTACACGAATGGACGCATGCTTGTAACATGATATTAGTTCAGTGATTATTATCATTCAGTGAAAGTTAAATTGCCTCAAAGAAACTAATTAACGTTTATTTTGGATTAAAATTAATTTTTGTATAATTGCGTAAGGATAATATAAAACATTTTGCGTTAATCATAATTCGAAAAGTGTAGATTATTAGCCTTTCATTGATTTTGTTTGTTATTAGTGTTTGCCTTCAGAATCAAGCGATCAAAAAGGTTATAATTTTTCTGTGTGGAAAAAGTGCAACTCCAAAATAATGTGATGTTTTATATTAAAACGTTATATTGCAGATTGCCTCATTTGAACTGCGGATATAAAATATAAGAATATATAAAACAATAAAAGATAGAACTCAACTTATAATCATTTGTTTCAATTATTTTAATGCGTTCAGAATTAGTGCCCATTGCAAGTCACATTGCTAGGAGAGTACCTGTTCATTTCAATACATACTCAACTATAATCTTTAAACTCTGTAACAGGAAACGTACCAACCCGGACATGAACGTGGATTGGTCGACCTTCTCTTCAAATTCCAATCGGATGAAAAGATAGATGGAGAAATTCAATGTCTGACTGACCCTCATATCATGGCTATCATCCAGGATGTTGTATTTGGTGGTAATTTTCTGAACGTAAAATGTTCACACGTTAGTTTTGTAAAGACTAAAAGTATGGTTGGATGGATTGGATTGATATAAAGAACCCAAACAAGTCAACACTTTTACAAGTCTGGGAAATAACATATTCCTAGGAGAATTAACTGTTTTAAAATCGAGAAACTCACATAAACACCCCGAAAGTATGGCTTTGTTTGTAATAGGAAGCGAGTCCAATTAAAATACGGTTGAGTCTTCTCATTTAGAAAAGCACACCGACATTCCATGTGTAATTAGCTATTTGGTCAACATAAAATGCCGTGAAAGTGGTCTACCCGATGCAAACATTTGGATGTTTGTTTCATATCATGTATATGTTTTGCAAGAATAGAAAAATATATATTAAACAGTTATCATTATTTAAATTATCTTGCAAGCCCTTGTAGGCACAACTTTGCCCTTGAACTCGCTATAAGTTAATGGTGGCGCATTTATTATTTAAAAAATCAAGACATTTGTTTGTGATACTGATTTGTTAGCATAGGGTTTGTATACTTAAATCTAATTTTCCTTTTGATAGGGCACAGTTATCGATTCCTGAACCTAAATTACTTAACTATGATAATCGCCGAGAGTATCAGTTTTATAATGAAGCGCTTTAAATACAATGAACTGGAACAAACATTCCTAAATATTTCGAATATTTACATTTGCTTGTTGTGTCTGTTGAGGGTTCAAGTAACTCAGTTGGTGGAGCATGAAAGTATTGTATCAGGTTTACTGGTTGAATACTGGCAAAGGCCATACATAGTTGGGTGCGGACCGTGCCGTTGGGAAGGACAGTCACCTCCATTCTTTGATAATATGCTAAAAGTACTACTAATAAACAATAAACTAATTATCTGTTCATACATATGTTGAGTAATAGTAGGATTGTCCCTCTTTAACTCGTTCTATATGATCACTTTTCGAGGTCCTTGATTTTCTTATTTTGTTTGGCTTCTTGATTATTGTATTTGTTAATGTGTGATCACATACGTCTTTGAACTAAACAATATTCATAAATTGCTCTATTCAGGCAAGATTCTTTATTTCAGGAATTAGTAGCGTCACAAATAGTACCCTTGGCATTCTACTTGTCCTTCTTCACCACCACGAGTGTGTAAACAAGATATATCAGGAAATAGTCAAAGTGGTTGGCTTGGACAGGTATCCCAGTCTACAGGACAGACCTGCCATGTCCTACACAGAGGCAGTTCTACTTGAGGCACTACGTTATATCACATCTGTGCCTTTATCTGCTCCTCACCGGTATGAACTTTGTTTTTCTCTAGCCTTCTTTTTCATGAATAACATATAAGACTTGCGAATATAAAGACAAATGATTCGGTGATATTTGAGTATTTGTTCGTGATATGGCAACACTTATATTTTATGGTTACCAGTAGTTTAATATACCTTACCAAAGGAAACCTAATGGCAAGTGATTGAGACTGATCTGATGGTGGGAATCGAACCCTAGTCATTCTGGCAAGGCGTTTAATGCCTTAACAGCGGAGCCTTAGCACCTCGATGGGACTAAATCCTGCCAATATCAGACAGTCTGCCATCATGACCAAAGTATTTTACTTCAGATGCATTCACAAGATGGTGCCACTCAATATATTCAATGAAATAAATCCAAGAAAGAAATCAGTTCGTTTCAGGGTAGCATCTATAGGTCGAAATACGTCAGTAGCGATTAGGCCTACTAACACATGCATACTCTCTAAAACTAACTCATTTGTCTATAATCATGAAATGGCATGTTACTCAGCAAGACAAATATGATGACCCAGTCATTGTGTGCCGTAAAGTGACCAATGGAAAGAAACGTTTGTTTTTTTACGACAATAGGTTCAGTTGGTATTGCTATCGATAATTATGTAACTGGGCGTAGATATGCGACTGTTTAACCATACAATGATTGACATCAGAAGACATCAGATTGTGTATCGTTACAATCAAGGGACATCAGACATAGTGTGTATAATTGATTTCCACCAACTCAGGCAGTTTTTTTCTCTTGCATTTGTGTGTTTATATATATATATATATATATATATATATATATATATATATATATATATATATATATATATATATATATATATATATATATATATATATATATATATAGTCTACAATGCTGTATGTTTGTAGGTTTAATAGTAGTAATTCAATGCTGATATCCTTAAACCTATTCATATTCACAAATAAATGTATTATGAATCAAACCGCGCGTTTGATTCTTTTTAACATGATTGTAATTTATCTATGACGTAACGTCCAGTGAGATGAAATGGTTATGCTATAATTGGCTTTTTGGATCAGATAAATGCATGAAGGGAACATTATAAAGTCATAGATTCCAGCAGTCCACAAAAAAAACATTACTCCGAAGTCTCGTGCGTATGAAAAGCATGAATGCATGGTGTTTAGCAGCACTTCGTAAAATCGTTTTCGCTCTACAGTGCCAGTTAAAAAGATAGGCTGTAAGTATGTAAAGGTTAACACTGAAAGACAAATTAAGAAGATAAATCATTTCAAATATACTTAGAGACCATGTCATTCAAAATAAAATATGAAACTTATATATCTTGAAGCTAATAATTTCTTTTTTTAAAATACCAAACAAAAAAATATATATAAAGTCTAATAAACATCAAAGTCTGCAATAATAATAATAATAATAATAATAATAATAATAATAATAATACTGTGTCTTTGTGTCTAATTTCAATGGGCAATTCATTCCACGTTGCTGGGCCCTGGTATGCAAAATAACATTGTCCACATGACTTCGTTTTTATAATGGGAATAATGAGTATACGATTGTCAGAACTGGGGACCGCAGTCTACTTGGTACAAAATTAGTCTTAATCTGATCTCAAACCTAACGGCCACATCCTTTCTTATTCCAATAGGTATTGCAAGTTTACTAGAAGATTTATTTTGTGTGGCTTGTTCAGCATGAATCTTCATTCCAATATCGATAACATGGTGGCCATATTTCAAATATTTTACCTTTTGCTATTAAATGGAAGGCCGTATTTTATTGCTCCATTGTATCAAGAGTTAATATATTAAAGTATGCATTTTAGACTAAGTACACCTATAGATGAATTGGTGGGTAGGAGATTTGGATCAAGAGTTAAAATATTAAAGTATGCATTTTAGACTAAGTACACCTATAGATGAATTGGTGGGTTGGAGATTTGAATAAAGAGTTAATATATGAAAGTATGCATTTTAGACTAAGTACACCTATAGATGAAATGGTGGGTAGGAGATTTGGATCAAGAGTTAAAATATTAAAGTATGCATTTTAGACTAAGTACACCTATAGATGAATTGCTGGGATGGAGATTTTTATAAAGAGTTAATATATGAAAGTATGCATTTTAGACTAAGTACACCTATAGATGAAATGGTGGGTAGGAGATTTGGATCAAGAGTTAAAATATTAAAGTATGCATTTTAGACTAAGTACACCTATAGATGAATTGGTGGGTTGGAGATTTGAATAAAGAGTTAATATATGAAAGTATGCATTTTAGACTAAGTACACCTATAGATGAAATGGTGGGTAGGAGATTTGGATCAAGAGTTAAAATATTAAAGTATGCATTTTAGACTAAGTACACCTATAGATGAATTGCTGGGATGGAGATTTTTATAAAGAGTTAATATATGAAAGTATGCATTTTAGACTAAGTACACCTATAGATGAAATGGTGGGTAGGAGATTTGGATCAAGAGTTAAAATATTAAAGTATGCATTTTAGACTAAGTACACCTATAGATGAATTGGTGGGTTGGAGATTTGAATAAAGAGTTAATATATGAAAGTATGCATTTTAGACTAAGTGCACCTATAGATGAAATGGTGGCTAGGAGATTTGGATCAAGAGTTAAAATATTAAAGTATGCATTTTAGACTAAGTACACTTATAGATGAATTGGTGGGTAGGAGATTTGTATAAAGAGTTAATATATGAAAGTACGCATTTTAGACTAAGTACACCTATAGATGAATTGGTGGGTAGGAGATTTGTATAAAGAGTTAATATATTAAAGTATGCATTTTAGACTAAATACACCTATAGATGAATTGGTGGGTTGGAGATTTGAATAAAGAGTTAATATATGAAAGTATGCATTTTAGACTAAGTACACCTATAGATGAATTGGTGGGTTGGAGATTTGTATAAAGAGTTAATATATTAAAGTATGCATTTTAGACTAAGTACACCTATAAATGAATTGGTGGGTAGGAGATTTGTATAAAGAGATAATATATGAAAGTATGCATTTTAGACTAAGTACAACTATAGATGAATTGGTGGGTAGGAGATTTGTACAAAGAGTTAATATATTAAAGTATGCATTTTAGAATAAGTACACCTATAGATGAATTGGTGGGTTGGAGATTTGTACAAAGAGTTAATATATTAAAGTATGCATTTTAGACTAAGTACACCTATAGATGAATTGGTGGGTTGGGGATTTGTACAAAGAGTTAATATATTAAATTATGCATTTTAGACTAAGTACACCTATAGATGAATTGGTGGGTAGGAGATTTGAATAAAGAGTTAAAAAATATGAAAGTATGCATTTTAGACTAAGTACACCTATAGATGAATTGGTGGGTTGGAGATTTGTATAAAGAGTTATAAAATATGAAAGTATGCATTATAGACTAAGTACACCTATAGATGAATTGGTGGGTAGGAGATTTGTATAAAGAGTTATAAAATATGAAAGTATGCATTTTAGACTAAGTACACTAATAGATGAATTGGTGGGTTGAAGATTTGAATAAAGAGATAATATATGAAAGTATGCATTTTAGACTAAGTACACCTATAGATGAATTGGTCGGTAGGAGATTTGTATAAAGAGTTATAAAATATGAAAGTATGCATTTTAGACTAAGTACACTTATAGATGAATTGGTGGGTTGAAGATTTGAATAAAGAGATAATATATGAAAGTATGCATTTTAGACTAAGTACACCAATAGATGAATTGGTGGGTTGGAGATTTGTATAAAGAGATAATATATTAAAGTATGCATTTTAGACTAAATACACCTATTGATGAATTGGTGGGTTGGAGATTTGTATAAAGAGATAATATATGAAAGTATGCTTTTTAGACTAAGTACACCTATAGATGAATTGGTGGGTTGGAGATTTGAATAAAGAGTTAATATATGAAAGTATGCATTTTAGACTAAGTACACCTATAGATGAATTGGTGGGTTGGAGATTTGTATAAAGAGATAATATATTAAAGTATGCATTTTAGACTAAATACACCTATTGATGAATTGGTGGGTTGGAGATTTGTATAAAGAGATAATATATGAAAGTATGCTTTTTAGACTAAGTACACCTATAGATGAATTGATGGGTTGGAGATTTGAATAAAGAGTTAATATATGAAAGTATGCATTTTAGACTAAGTACACCTATAGATGAATTGGTGGGTTGGAGATTTGTATAAAGAGATAATATATGAAAGTATGCATTTTAGACTAAGTACACCTATAGATGAATTGGTGGGTTGGAGATTTGTACAAAGAGTTAATATATAAAAGTATGCATTTTAGACTAAGTACACTTATAGATGAATTGGTGGGTAGGAGATTTGTATAAAGAGTTAATATATGAAAGTATGCATTTTAGACTAAGTACACCTATAGTTGAATAGGTGGGTTGGAGATTTGTATAAAGAGATAATATATGAAAGTATGCATTTTAGACTAAGAACACCTTTAGATGAATTGGTTTGTTGGAGATTTGTATAAAGAGATAATATATGAAAGTATGCATTTTAGACTAAATACACATATAGATGAATTGGTGGGTTGGAGATTTGTATAAAGAGTTAATATATGAAAGTACGAATTTTAGACTAAGTACACCTATAGATGAATTGGTGGGTAGGAGATTTGTATAAAGAGTTAATATATTAAAGTATGCATTTTAGACTAAATACACCTATAGATGAATTGGTGGGTTGGAGATTTGAATAAAGAGTTAATATATGAAAGTATGCATTTTAGACTAAGTACACCTATAGATGAATTGGTGGGTTGGAGATTTGTATAAAGAGTTAATATATGAAAGTATGCATTTTAGACTAAGTACACCTATAGATGAATTGGTGGGTTGGAGATTTGTATAAAGAGATAATATATGAAAGTATGCATTTTAGACTAAGTACACCTATAAATGAATTGGTGGGTAGGAGATTTGTATAAAGAGATAATATATGAAAGTATGCATTTTAGACTAAGTACACCTATAGATGAATTGGTGGGTAGGAGATTTGTACAAAGAGTTAATATATTAAAGTATGCATTTTAGACTAAGTACACCTATAGATGAATTGGTGGGTTGGAGATTTGTACAAAGAGTTAATATATTAAAGTATGCATTTTAGACTAAGTACACCTATAGATGAATTGGTGGGTTGGGGATTTGTACAAAGAGTTAATATTTTAAAGTATGCATTTTAGACTAAGTACACCTATAGATGAATTGGTGGGTAGGAGATTTGTATAAAGAGTTATAAAATATGAAAATATGCATTTTAGACTAAGTACACCTATAGATGAATTGGTGGGTTGGAGATTTGTATAAAGAGATAATATATGAAAGTATGCATTTTAGACTAAGTACACTTATAGATGAATTGGTGGGTTGAAGATTTGAATAAAGAGATAATATATGAAAGTATGCATTTTAGACTAAATACACCTATAGATGAATTGGTGGGTTGGAGATTTGTATAAAGAGATAATATATGAAAGTATGCATTTTAGACTAAATACACCTATAGATCAATTGGTGGGTTGGAGATTTGAATAAAGAGATAATATATGAAAGTATGCATTTTAGACTAAGTACACCTATAGTTGAATTGGTGGGTTGGAGATTTGTATAAAGAGTTAATGTATGAAAGTATGCATTTTAGACTAAGTACACCTATAGTTGAATAGGTGGGTTGGAGATTTGTATAAAGAGATAATATATGAAAGTATGCATTTTAGACTAAGTACACCTATAGATGAATTGGTTTGTTGGAAATTTGAATAAAGAGATAATATATGAAAGTATGCATTTTAGACTAAGTACACCTATAGTTGAATTGGTGGGTTTGAGATTTGTATAAAGAGTTAATGTATGAAAGTATGCATTTTAGACTAAGTAGACCTATAGTTGAATAGGTGGGTTGGAGATTTGTATAAAGAGATAATATATGAAAGTATGCATTTTAGACTAAATACACATATAGATGAATTGGTGGGTTGGAGATTTGAAAAAAGAGTTAATATATGAAAGTACGCATTTTAGACTAAGTACACCTATAGATGAATTGGTGGGTTGGAGATTTGTATAAAGAGTTATAATATATGAAAGTATGCATTTTAGACTAAGTACACCTATAGATGAATTGGTGGGTTGGAGATTTGAATAAAGAGTTAATATATGAAAGTATGCATTTTAGACTAAGTACACCTATAGATGAATTGGTGGGTTGGAGATTTGTACAAAGAGTTAATATATTAAAGTATGCATTTTAGACTAAGTATACCTATAGTTGAATAGGTGGGTTGGAGATTTATATAAAGAGTTAATATATGAAAGTATGCATTTTAGACTAAGTACACCTATAGATGAATTGGTTTGTTGGAGATTTGAATAAAGAGATAATATATGAAAGTATGCATTTTAGACTAAGTGCACCTATAGATGAATTGGTTTGTTGGAGATTTGAATAAAGAGATAATATATGAAAGTATGCATTTTAGACTAAGTACACCTATAGTTGAATTGGTGGGTTGGAGATTTGTATAAAGAGTTAATGTATGAAAGTATGCATTTTAGACTAAGTACACCTATAGTTGAATAGGTGGGTTGGAGATTTGTATAAAGAGATAATATATGAAAGTATGCATTTTAGACAAAATACACATATAGATGAATTGGTGGGTTGGAGATTTGAAAAAAGAGTTAATATATGAAAGTACGCATTTTAGACTAAGTACACCTATAGATGAATTGGTGGGTTGGAGATTTGTATAAAGAGTTATAATATATGAAAGTATGCATTTTAGACTAAGTACACCTATAGATGAATTGGTGGGTTGGAGATTTGTATAAAGAGTTATAATATATGAAAGTATGCATTTTAGACTAAGTACATCTATAGATGAATTGGTGGGTTGGAGATTTGTATGAAGAGTTAATATATGAAAGTATGCATTTTAGACTAAGTACACCTATAGATGAATTGGTTTGTTGGAGATTTGAATAAAGAGATAATATATGAAAGTATGCATTTTAGACTCAGTACACCTATAGTTGAATTGGTGGGTTGGAGATTTGTATAAAGAGTTAATGTATGAAAGTATGCATTTTAGACTAAGTACACCTATAGTTGAATAGGTGGGTTGGAGATTTGTATAAAGAGATAATATATGAAAGTATGCATTTTAGACTAAATACACATATAGATGAATTGGTGGGTTGGAGATTTGAAAAAAGAGTTAATATATGAAAGTACGCATTTTAGACTAAGTACACCTATAGATGAATTGGTGGGTTGGAGATTTGTATAAAGAGTTAAAATATATGAAAGTATGCATTTTAGACTAAGTACACCTATAGATGAATTGGTGGGTTGGAGATTTGTATAAAGAGTGATAATATATGAAAGTATGCATTTTAGACTAAGTACACCTATAGATGAATTGGTGGGTTGGAGATTTGTATAAAGAGTTAATATATGAAAGTATGCATTTTAGACTAAGTACACCTATAGATGAATTGGTGGGTTGGAGATTTGTACAAAGAGTTAATATATTAAAGTATGCATTTTAGACTAAGTACACCTATAAATGAATTGGTGGGTAGGAGATTTGTATAAAGAGATAATATATGAAAGTATGCATTTTAGACTAAGTACACCTATAGTTGAATTGGTGGGTTGGAGATTTGTATAAAGAGTTAATGTATGAAAGTATGCATTTTAGACTAAGTACACCTATAGTTGAATAGGTGGGTTGGAGATTTGTATAAAGAGATAATATATGAAAGTATGCATTTTAGACTAAATACACATATAGATGAATTGGTGAGTTGGAGATTTGAAAAAAGAGTTAATATATGAAAGTACGCATTTTAGACTAAGTACACCTATAGATGAATTGGTGGGTTGGAGATTTGTATAAAGAGTTATAATATATGAAAGTATGCATTTTAGACTAAGTACACCTATAGATGAATTGGTGGGTTGGAGATTTGTATAAAGAGTTATAATATATGAAAGTATGCATTTTAGACTAAGTACACCTATAGATGAATTGGTGGGTTGGAGATTTGTATAAAGAGTTAATATATGAAAGTATGCATTTTAGACTAAGTACACCTATAGATGAATTGGTGGGTTGGAGATTTGTACAAAGAGTTAATATATTAAAGTATGCATTTTAGACTAAGTACACCTATAGATGAATTGGTGGGTTGGAGATTTGTATAAAGAGTTAATATATGAAAGTATGCATTTTAGACTAAGTACACCTATAGATGAATTGGTGGGTTGGAGATTTGTATAAAGAGATAATATATGAAAGTATGCATTTTAGTCTAAGTACACCTATAGATGAATTGGTGGGTTGGAGATTTGTACAAAGAGTTAATATATTAAAGTATGCATTTTAGACTAAGTACACCTATAAATGAATTGGTGGGTAGGAGATTTGTATAAAGAGATAATATATGAAAGTATGCATTTTAGACTAAGTACACCTATAGATGAATTGGTGGGTTGGGGATTTGTACAAAGAGTTAATATATTAAAGTATGCATTTTAGACTAAGTACACCTATAGATGAATTGGTGGGTTGGGGATCTGTACAAAGAGTTAATTTATTAAAGTATGCATTTTAGACTAAGTACACCTATAGATGAATTGGTGGGTAGGAGATTTGTATAAAGAGTTATAATATATGAAAGTATGCATTTTAGACTAAGTACACCTATAAATGAATTGGTGGGTTGAAGATTTGAATAAAGAGATAATATATGAAAGTATGCATTTTAGACTAAATACACCTATAGATGAATTGGTGGGTTGGAGATTTGTACAAAGAGATAAGATATGAAAGTATGCATTTTAGACTAAGTACACCTATAGATGAATTGGTGGGTTGGAGATTTGAATAAAGAGCTAATATATGAAAGTATGCATTATAGACTAAGTACACCTATAGATGAATAGGTGGGTTGGGGATTTGTACAAAGAGTTAATATATTAAAGTATGCATTTTAGACTAAGTACACCTATAGATGAATTGGTGGGTTGGAGATTTGTATAAAGAGATAATATATGAAAGTATGCATTTTAGACTAAGTACACCTATTGATGAATTGGTGCGTTGGAGATTTGAATAAAGAGATAATATATGAAAGTATGCACTTTAGACTAAGTACACCTATAGATGAATTGGTGGGTTGGAGATTTGTATAAAGAGTTAATATATGAAAGTATGCCTTTTAGACAAAGTACACCTATAGATGAATTGGTGTGTAGGAGATTTGTATAAAGAGTTAATATATGAACGTATGCCTTTTACACTAAGTACACCTATAGATGAATTGGTGGGTTGGAGATTTGTATAAATAGTTAATATATTAAAGTATGCATTTTAGACTAAGTACACCTATAGATGAATTGGTGAGTTGGAGATTTGAATAAAGAGATAATATATGAAAGTATGCATTTTAGACTAAATACACCTATAGATGAATTGGTGGGTTGGCAATTTGAATAAAGAGATAATATATGAAAGTATGCCGTTTAGACAAAGTACACCTATATATAAATTAGTGGGTTGGGGATTTGTACAAAGAGTTAATATATTAAAGTATGCATTTTAGACTAAGTACACCTATAGATGAATTGGTGGGTTGGAGATTTGAATACAGAGATAATATTTGAAAGTACTCATTTTAGACTAAGTACACCTATAGATGAATTGGTGGGTTGGAGATTTGTATAAAGAGTTAATATATGAAAGTATGCCTTTTAGACTAAGTACACCTATTAATGAATTGGTGGGTAGGAGATTTGTATAAAGAGTTAATATATGAAAGTATGCATTTTAGACTAAGTACACCTATAGATGAATTGGTGGGTTGGGGATTTGTACAAAGAGTTAATATATTAAAGTATGCATTTTAGACTAAGTACACCTATAGATGAATTGGTGGGTTGGAGATTTGTATAAAGAGTTAATATATGAAAGTATGCCTTTTAGACTAAGTACACCTATTAATGAATTGGTGGGTAGGAGATTTGTATAAAGATTTAATATATGAAAGTATGCATTTTAGACTAAGTACACCTATAGATGAATTGGTGTGTTGGAGATTTGTATAAAGAGTTATAATATATGAAAGTATGCATTTTAGAATAAGTACACCTATAGATGAATTGGTGGGTTGGAGATTTGTATAAAGAGTTATAATATATGAAACTATGCATTTTAGACTAAGTACACCTATAGATGAATTGGTGGGTTGGGGATTTGTACAAAGAGTTAATATATTAAAGTATGCATTTTAGACTAAGTACACCTATAGATGAATTGGTGGGTTGGAGATTTGTATAAAGAGTTAATATATGAAAGTATGCATTTTAGACTAAGTACACCTATAGATGAATTGGTGGGTTGGAGGTTTGTATAAAGAGTTAAAATATTAAAGTATGCATTTTAGACTAAATACACTTATAGATGAATTGGTGGGTAGGAGATTTGTATAAAGAGTTAATATATGAAAGTATGCATTTTAGACTAAGTACACCTATTAATGAATTGGTGGGTAGGAGATTTGTATAAAGAGTTAATATATGAAAGTATGCATTTTAGACTAAGTACACCTATAGATGAATTGGTGGGTTGGGGATTTGTACAAAGAGTTAATATATTAAAGTATGCATTTTAGACTAAGTACACCTATAGATGAATTGGTGGGTTGGAGATTTGTATAAAGAGTTATAATATATGAAAGTATGTATTTTAGACTAAGTACACCTATAGATGAATTGGTGGGTTGGAGATTTAAATAAAGAGATAATATATGAAAGTATGCATTTTAGACTAAATACACCTATAGATGAATTGGTGGGTTGGAGATTTGAATAAAGAGATAATATATGAAAGTATGCCTTTTAGACTAATTACACCTATAGATGAATTGGTGTGTTGGAGATTTGTATAAAGAGATAATATATGAAAGTATGCACTTTAGACTAAATACACCTATAGATGAATTGGTGGGTTGGAGATTTGTATAAAGAGATAATATATGAAAGTATGCATTTTAGACTAAGTACACCTATAGATGAATTGGTGGGTTGGGGATTTGTACAAATAGTTAATATATTAAAGTATGCATTTAAGACTAAGTACACCTATAGATGAATTGGTGGGTTGGAGATTTGTATAAAGAGATAATATATGAAAGTATTAATTTTAGACTAAGTACACCTATAGATGAATTGGTGGGTAGGAGATTTGTATAAAGAGTTAATATATGAAAGTATGCATTTTAGACTAAGTACACCTATAGATGAATTGGTGGGTTGGGGATTTGTACAAAGAGTTAATATATTAAACTATGCATTTTAGACTAAGTACACCTATAGATGAATTGGTGGGTTGGGGATTTGTACAAAGAGTTAATATATTAAAGTATGCATTTTAGACTAAGTACACCTATAGATGAATTGGTGGGTTGGAGATTTGTACAAAGAGTTAATATATTAAAGTATGCATTTTAGACTAAATACACCTATAAATGAATTGGTGGGTAGGAGATTTGTATAAAGAGTTAATATATGAAAGTATGCATTTCAGACTAAGTACACCTATTAATGAATTGGTGGGTAGGAGATTTGTATAAAGAGTTAATATATGAAAGTATGCATTTTAGACTAAGTACACCTATAGATGAATTGGTGGGTTGGAGATTTGTATAAAGAGTTATAATATATGAAAGTATGTATTTTAGACTAAGTACACCTATAGATGAATTGGTGGGTTGGAGATTTAAATAAAGAGATAATATATGAAAGTATGCATTTTAGACTAAATACACCTATAGATGAATTGGTGGGTTGGAGATTTGAATAAAGAGATAATATATGAAAGTATGCCTTTTAGACTAAATGCACCTATAGATGAATTGGTGGGTTGGAGATTTGTATAAAGAGATAATATATGAAAGTATGCACTTTAGACTAAATACACCTATAGATGAATTGGTTGGTTGGAGATTTGTATAAAGAGATAATATATGAAAGTATGCATTTTAGACTAAGTACACCTATAGATGAATTGGTGGGTTGGGGATTTGTACAAATAGTTAATATATTAAAGTATGCATTTAAGACTAAGTACACTTATTGATGAATTGGTGGGTTAGAGATTTGTATAAAGAGATAATATATGAAAGTATTCATTTTAGACTAAGTACACCTATAGATGAATTGGTGGTTAGGAGATTTGAATAAAGAGATAATATATTAAAGTATGCATTTTAGACTAAGTACACCGATAGATGAATTGGTGGGTTGGAGATTTGTATAAAGAGTTAATATATGAAAGTATGCCTTTTAGACTAAGTACACCTATAGATGAATTGGTGGGTTGGAGATTTGTACAAAGAGTTAATATATGAAAGTATGCCTTTTAAACTAAGTACACCTATAGATGAATTGGTGGGTTGGGGATTTGTACAAAGAGTTATAATATTAAAGTATGCATTTTAGACTAAGTACACCTAAAGATGAATTGGTGGGTTGGAGATTTGGATCAAGAGTTAATATATGAAAGTATGCATTTTAGACTAAGTACACCTATAGATGAATTGGTGGGTTGGGGATTTGTACAAAGAGTTAATATATGAAAGTATGCATTTTAGACTAAGTACACCTATAGATGAATTGGTGGATTGGAGATTTGGATCAAGAGTTAATATATTAAAGTATGCATTTTAGACTAAGGACAGCTATGGATGAATTGGTGGGTTGGGTATTTGTACAAAGAGTTAATATATGAAAGTATGCATTTTAGACTAAGCACACCTATAGATAAATTGGTGAGTTGGAGATTTGTATAAAGAGTTAATATATTAAAGTATGCATTTTAGACTAAATACACTTATAAATGAATTGGTGGGTTGGAGATTTGGATAAAGAAATAATATATGAAAGTATGCATTTTAGACTCAGTAAACCTATAGATGAATTGGTGGGTAGGAGATTTGTATAAAGAGTCAATATATGAAAGTATGCATTTTAGACTAAGTTTACCTATAGATGAATTGGTGGGTAGGAGATTTGGATCAAGAGTTAATATATGAAAGTATGCCTTTTAGACTAAGTACACCTATAGATGAATTGGTGGGTTGGAGATTTGTATAAAGAGTTAATATATGAAAGTATGCATTTTAGACTAAGTACACCTATAGATGAATTGGTGGGTTGGAGATTTGTATAAAGAGTTAATATATGAAAGTATGCATTTTAGACTAAGTACACCTATAGATGAATTGGTGGGTTGGAGATTTGTATATAGAGTTAAAATATTAAAGTATGCATTTTAGACTAAGTACACCTATAGATGAATTGGTGGTTAGGAGATTTGTGTAAAGAGTTAATATATGAAAGTATGCATTTTAGACTAAGTACACCTATAGATGAATTGGTGGGTTGGAGATTGTATAAAGAGTTAATATATTAAAGTATGCATTTTAGACTAAGTACACCTATAGATGAATTGATGGGTTGAACATTTGTGTAAAGAGTTAATATATGAAAGTATGCATTTTAGACTAAGTACACCTATAGATGAATTGGTGGGTTGGAGATTTGTATAAAGAGATAATATATGAAAGTATGCATTTTAGACTAAGTACACCTATAGATGAATTGATGGGTTGGAGATTTGTAACAAGAGTTAATATATTAAAGTATGCATTTTAGACTAAGTACACCTATAGATGAATTGGTGGGTTGGAGATTTGTATAAAGAGTTACTACAGTAAAGTATGCATTTTAGACGAAGTATACCTTCGGATGAATGGGTGGGTTGTGGATTTGTATAAAGAGTTAATATATCATGTTGTTTCAGTGTATCATGGTTTTATACACTGTGTTATTAATTAATGAATAAATAGTCATGTCCCCAGCATGGCGGCGATGGAGGTCATTGTAATTATTTCAGGTATTGCTTCTTTCCCCGAAAAAAATTTATTGCTATGGGTTTTCACTATATTACTTATGAGAATTATAAAGTTGGTCCTAAATAAAAATGGTGTCCGACCCGACCTGCAATTTGGCTGCCTTAGAAGCCGTTTTGAAAATATGATATAGCCATTTCATTTCTCCTTAGCTGATGGGTACCGGTATATAGGTATGTAACATTAATAAACGGCATCGTTATATACCTAACTGGGCCTCAGTCTGATTGGTGCTGATGAGACCCCTAATTTAATGTCAAGAGTGGTCAGATATACAATATTGTTTTCTCTTGTAACGTATGACCTTATTGACAGAGGCTTGACGTGTTGATTTCTCATTTTATTTTGTTGATCTTAAATGAAAATATTGCAAATACAACCCATAATAATGTGACAAATTTCCTAATAGATGTTTGGCATGAACGAATACCCAAACCAACGTTTAAAAATGAAATATTGGAACAATTTATAGTTACTTTGCATTAAAAATATTGGTACGAGTTGTCTTGACAAACATATGCATATATACAAGGCTTTTCAATAAGAAATGATAATCTTGTTGATATGGATGTTTGAGGAGAAGACGCATGGTATGTGTAACTGGAGTCGAAAAAAAGTGATGCGAATGTCACCACAACACGGAAATTGTTTCGTGAAAATGACACGTCACTAATGATGCATACTATGAAGTAGTAAATAACTACAGATAGCGCGGCAAAATATCCCACGATTCTCCTAATTCTAAGGCAAACATCCGTTATTCTAAATTCAAATCTTAGCAATGTTGTAAGGTCTCTCTGTGCTAGAAAATTTGGCAATTAATGTTATTGTTGCTGCTTATGTACCCGGATGTGCTCGTTTGAAAATATTAGAAAGCGCTAGTCCGCTATTAATATTTAGAGTTATTTATTTAGGATGCCTGTGTGATGTTCTGAAAAAAATTCAACTCAAAATTTATTTCAGTTGTTTCATATAGAGTCTAAGACGGTGATGCACACAAACATGATTTTTCAGCTCCCTCAATGTACTCCTGAACATATACTGCACTAGTAGTTTTTCAATTTTGATCTTTGAATCCCTGTACAAGGGATACGAACTGCAGAAGCACACAATCATGATTGGCAGGATTAGTCTGTTTTAATCCGCTTTAACAATACAAAATTACTCATATCCTGACTACCTTCCATTGCACTGACCATTTGAGAACTAGTAGTCATGTCGTTCAGTTTTACCAGTCGACTGTGTACCGAAATGAATTCAATCAATTTGTTTTCCATTAGGCAATTACTTGTCTGTCAGGATGTTTTTTTCTATCTAAAGCCTGACACCTCGAGTTATCTGCCGATATGACATGTGCAACTTCTACATTTGCCGTTATGTTACCAATTTAGTGAAATATATAGATAATACTCAGCAGTATTATTGCAAGACATGCAAATTTTCACAAGATCATTCCTAACATTTTGTACAATGTGTTTTGCTACAACACGATGTATCTCCTTCTTTCTGACAAAGGGCAATAATATATTAGCGGTCTAATTTACTAAGATGCCAGATAACAATTCTGGTTGCAAGACAAATTATTAAATGCAAAGAATAGACACGTTGATATTGATATCTGTAATATCTATATGCAACAAGCATACGACTTATGTAAAATTTTGATTTTCTTTCCATTTTGTCTAGCGCCATGGAAGAAGTGGAACTCGAAGGATATACAATACCTAAGGACTCACTGGTAAGACTTGGAAATATTCTGATGAAAATCTACATGAAAGTCTACATTTCATCATGTATTGAATAACGCAATTGTAATTGATTAAAAAAAAGCAATAAAATGAATATGAACTGAAACTTGCATTTATTAACATTTTTTTTCAATGTATTTCTTTATGTTATACATATTTAAAAGGTATGTAATAGTTTTTGCTGATTATTAAAATAACGTTTAAGTGTTTAAATATACATACAATGGTCAGTTCTGAACTGTGTATTGGTCACGTGATAAATACGCATATTAACTCTAAGATATGAAATGCAAATCAATTAAATATAGATTTCAATGTACATGTATTTGTTCCACGCTGCCACAGTCCAATTCCACCACAATGAGAAAATATAACACACCAACTATTTATGCAGGATTGCTCTCATTGTTCCTCTTTCCGTGTACGTTCGAGTCTCTGTCAATATTGCTTTCCGTGTGCCGGTGGTTCATACCGGAACTTTATTGGATTCTTTCAGCACCAGGTATAATGACCGCCGTGTATATTATATATTGCACTGAGAAATGGTGTTCAACCCCACAACAAGAATAATCTTTAAAGGTAGCTTCCAAACTAGAGAATAAGCTTTTTAGGTTAGATTATATATATATATATATATATATATATATATATATATATATATATATATATATATATATATATATATATATATATATATATATATATATATAATCTAACCTAAAAAGCTTATTCTCTAGCTTATTTTCTATATATATATATATATATATATATATATATATATATATATATATATATATATATATATATATATGCAGGCTAATGTATAGTTGGTCGAAAATGAGTGCACTGAATCCTTTTGGACCTATATGTAATTATAAATATAATAACAAAACTAATGTTTTCGTATTGGTATGGATTCTTAACTAAATTCATACAAAATGTATCTGTGTACTCGACAACTGCATGCGACACCCTGTATCTTCGTAATGACTGGGATAAATGCATCATGCTCAACATTTCCAAAATCAAATTTGAATATGCGTATTTTGAGCATTTTGTGTGTTGTTTATTCAGGTAATTATGAACATGTGGACAATTCACCATGATCCATCGATATGGGGCGACCCCTGGATTTTCAGACCCGAACGTTTCCTGGACGAGAATGGCGGACTACTGCCTGCAGAACATACTCTAAGACAATCGTATGTGGAATCAAATTGTTATTTAGTGAACCTCCATGCAAATGAACCTGCTCCAAATATTATCTATATATTCTTTCTTCAATATTACAAGTACCTGTTCTGGTTTGAATGAACAAATATCAATTACAACGTATTAGCAGGCATACATTTTCCATAAATTAGTTCGTGGGATTTCAAAAAAACACCATTTGTGCCTTAGAAAAACACAAATTAGGTCTTAGAATAGACACCATTTGGGCCTTAAAATAATATAATTTGGGACCTAAAATAACACCATTTGGTTCTGAAAAAAATACCATTTGGGCCTTGAAATAAACACTATTTGGACTTTAAAAAAATATTATTTGGGCCTTAAAACAAACACCATTTGGGCCTTACAATAAGCACCATTTGGGCCTTAAAATAAACACCAATTGGACTAATTGGGCCTACCTTCAAGGTGACTTGCGCCTTTTCTTATAATCTTCTTATTTGCATCTTTAAATCAGTTATTTTGCAAACACACACACCATTGCGGATGGCTGCCATTTCAGTTATGTCTGTGTGGGTCTGAGTCTCGAGTTCGGCTAATGTGGGCATGTGAGAAAGCTTGCTAGTAGCTTCTCGTGGGTCGGTGGTTCTGTCTGGGATATTCCCGGCTTTTCTCTCCACCATTTATAATGGCCGCCACGTGTAGCCAATCTTGTGCTGTAAATGTTGTTAAACCCTTTAACAAAATCAACAACAACACGTTCTTCCCGTTTCTTTTCATAACGATGAAAAAAAAATGAAAAAAAAATCGTAGAACAAACAAACCGAACAGTGTTAAATGTACCCGTTTTAGCTCTGCGATTATTTCGGCATTAACCAATTTTATTATCCTTTATGTCTTAATTTCAGAACGACCTTAACTTTGATGATTTCAAATTTTAGACTGTTGAATTTTGGAACCGGACCAAGGCGTTGTGTCGCTGAAGATCTGGCTAAATCACGGATATTCCTCTGCCTGACAGCACTTATACAGAAATTTGACTTACTTCCGCCGGATGTAGGTACTCTAATCTCTGATGATTCTCGGACATTCCTTCCCGGTGGGGTATTGCGACCTCCTGATTACAAAGTGCGAGCAGTTGCCAGATGAAATTACTCGATTTCAAACTAACTTGGTTCATTAAGCCAATGAACTATTTTGCATGTTCGCTTGTTTATATATATTGAGTATATATATATACTCTTTTTTCAATGTTTCACTTTAGAAACTATTATGCTTTCAATGAACAAATATCAATTATATATATATATATATATATATATATATATATATATATATATATATATATATATATATATATATATATATATATATATATATATATATGTGTGTGTGTGTGTGTGTGTGTGTGTGTGTGTGTGTGCTGCATGTGCAAAGGCAAACTAATATAATGGAACTCTGAGATATAATCCTCATCAATTGTTAAAATTAGTTGCTGAAATTTAATTAAATGCAGGAAGAAAATCCAGTTGTTTTACCTAAAATTGTCAAATAAGTGAATGCTTGTTACTTGGAAAATTTGTAAATGAGAGTAACTGATCTTCTGTGTGGGGCGCTGCGTTTTGCAAGTGACTATGGAATCCTGTCAATTTAGATAATACACGTAAAACAGATAAAGCACACAGTAAGTTCCTATTGTGTACATCTTTCAAATTTGTTTTCTTTTGTAAAAAAAAAAAAAAGATCGGTTCTGCATTGCGGTAACTGCTTTAAAATATAAAATTGTGCATGTTGTTTTAAAAGTGTGTACAGTGCATTGAAAAGCTTCAACGCTGTTTATATTGTCTTTTCGTTGTAAAGGGTTTCATAAGCTTCATGAATATTTGTCTGGTGAAGTATGCATGTAACAGACCAAGTTTGAGGACAGAGATCTTTTTCGCATGATCAGAGCTAAAACATTTGCCACTTGTCGCAAATAATACAACATGCAGAATCCGATTGATTTACTGCTGAATAATCCAACTTATTTTTGTTGGATACAATATCTTAGTGCAGTTTTCTTCCTCGAATAAACAACTATCACGTACTCAAACATAATGGACCATTACTTCTATTGCCAAATATTGTAAACTAACACAATGTTTAAAACGTGGCTATCATATTGTCTTTGTAATATTTCTAATTATGTTGCTTCTGTAACGTATTACCAGAATAATAAAAAGCTGTTTAGAATGCTATAATAAAACTAGACTGATAATGTTCGAATGGGTCATTTATTGTCAAACATATCATTCGCCCGTATGACCAATGTTCTATACAAAGCTGCCCATCAAAATATCAAAATCAGCCAATTGCTTTTGACAAGTTTATAATACTCTCTCTCTCTCTCTCTCTCTCTCTCTCTCTCTCTCTCTCTCTCTCTCTCTCGTACCTTTCGCAAGAGAAAATATTTAGTGTCGATACATTGAATTACGTTAATTCTGTCTAAAATATAAGAATATAAGGGAAGTTTTATGTATTGTGAAAATGTGAACGCCGCTTTACGTCATAAGACACCGCGTAGTTTTATTGATCGTTCAGTGTCTCTTGCAAAAGAATGTGATGGCTTGAAGCGCTAGTTTTATGTAACGTTTAGATAGCGAACTCGCTAGTTCATCTCATTTATTTGACTTTGTTGAGACAGTATAGGATATACCTGTTCCCTTCCAATCTTTAATCCTTAGCTGTTACTCGTCGTGGTTCGTAAATCCACTGCTTTGAGTTTTAGCAACCGTTCACATTAGGATAATGAACATTCACTTCAAGCGGTAACTTGGAATCCTGCAGCGTATAATGGTGACTACTTGTAACATGTCTGTACGCCCCCTACCTCACAGCAAATCGCACACGCAGTTAACAATCATTACGACGTAACGTGTTATTGCAATCAACACTACTTTAATCTTTATCTAACGTTTTTAAGTCAGGTTTTGCTATTGCTATCAAGCGTTCGTTTCACCAGCTTAAAAACACAGAAAAACAATTGGTTCAATATTTCAAAGTTTATCATGCGATACTTAGTTAATTAGTTAATACTAATTAGTTAATACTAATTAGTTAATACTAATTTGATATGTGACAGTAAAGTCAATTGCAACAGCTGCATCAGGTTCATATGATATTTTGTAAGGTTAGTTGGATTGAAAAATATGAGAGGGCTTTGTTATGTTATGTTGAAATAGTTTTTGCAAATTTGAAAAGCGAACTGTCTTAGCAGACATTCATCTCATGGTAATACTTAATGACCGATATACAAAATCTCAATAGAAAACAGGACCTTGACATTTATGTGAGGCATCGCGTTCAGAAACGTTTGATGCTCTTACAGAGATGAAAAGTCCAAGATCAAACGATATCTCTATTAGTCTCTTAAAAACGTGTTTTAAAAGAGATTTAGGATATCATCTCATTTTTTCAATTATTGATGGTTATGTAACAATTAATCTTTCGGCAACATCGGAAAAGGAGTTAATACTTGTATTCCAAAAAGATTAGACAGTTAGGACTTCATTATAGAATTCCAAATACATATCTCCTCTGAATACAACCTATACCGTGGACTCCCAATGTATTGCAATTAGGATTAACAATTACCATAATTAATGACGATGAAACTTGTTTACGGCTGGGAGATTTTTACGTGTTTAGCTTGTTTATTTGATTAGGATTTTTAATGTTGCTTTAACAATTTTTCAGTCATAGCGTTACGATATCTGCAGTAATGCAGTTTATAGTGATGTCTATCGCTGGGGCATCATGCCGCAGACATGTAGCATGATGTCCCAACCAGTCACATTATCCTGACACCAGACCGCCCAGTCCTAACACTAACCTCTTAATTCTTAGAGCCAAGCACGGTAGCTGTATGCACCACTTTTGTAAGTCTTTCTTTGGTATGACTCGGCCGGGGATCGAACCCATGCCCTTCCGCTTTCGCGGCGGACGCCCTAACCACTAAGCATCTGGAGTTGTTACGTGTTTAGGCTCTTTCACGTAAAGAGTCTAGTTACGTTTCTAGACTTTTAAATTGTAACATGAAAATAGTGAAAATAACGAGCTTTGTAACATTTAACGAATAACTTAATTCCATAGAAAACAAGCTAAAAATGAGAAAACAAACTTACGGTTTTACGAATCGAACTCCCCAAAAATCCAAGAATAATCCAAGAATCAAAAGAGTCCAACTAATAAAAAATCCTTATTACAATGGAGTTCAAATCCCGATGAAATTCCAAATAGAGGCTATGACGTATACTGTGGTCAGCGTCGTACTGATGTGTCAACAGTACTTCGTTGTATCACATAAAAAATATTCTAGTATTTGACTTTTGTGTAAATTGTGATAACTCTCCTTGTCCAAGATATAATTTAGAGCACAAGTATTTGCGGCGAAAAATAATATTTAATATAATGGCGCCGATTTCAATTATGACTCTTACTGGTTGTAAATCAAGGTCAGGAACTAGGTCAGCATTAGGTACAAAATTTATATTATTAGTTGCCTACGTCAAAAAACAATCAGAACTGAACAACATCAAATCCATTAAATAAAGGTTCATTGCAAAAACATGTAATGGAATAAAGAAAAACATCTGAGACTAACAAACAATCAATTAAATAAAATGAAATATATATAATTTAAATATACGTGAAAGATTTATTTGTGAAGATATAAGAGTATACGAGAGCATGTTTTACAAAACCAATTATTTGATATCACGTATGTAACTACACATTGACTTTAAAAAGCAGTTGAACTGTAGAAATGATGATTTTATTTAAAGTATTACATTTTAACTTCAACTATTCAATTATGAAATGGGTCGATACATGATATTAATATATAAGATCTTATTTAACTTGTAATAGACATAGTAGCATGATCAGAGTGGCTTTGTCTCCGTTGTGTCGTTGGATGAAGCCGTAATGAAACTCCAGGAGAAGCATTTGGGAGAGTCCTAGAACTGTTGGACCGACAAAGATCGGTTTATCCAGCAAGAGATGCGTTTTCAGGATTGGACGACGACGAGTTCTTTGTCAAAGAAGTTCATGCTAATGAAGGCACCTTTGGCAACCAGCTTATCTCGCCGTCATTCTTTGTTGACGATATCCATTTTCATCCTGATGTTTTCCAAGGGTTTTCCGAAAACACACTTTTTCATGAGATTAATGAAATATATACCGGTGTCTGTAGTGCCTAAGCGCCTTCTTGTCCATGGAGATTTTATAACTTGAGAGCTCGATAAACTTGGTCAAAAGCCATTCCTTGTTGAAGAGCATGTTCGACCAGTCGATGAAGTATATTGTATCTCCTTTTGATTGAGACTGGGTATTAGTTTTTGACCTTGTCATCTCAGATTCCGAATTGTTGATTTTTGTTTGAGTTATGGAGAAATCATCGATGGTGTGATCAGCAGTGGCTAAAGGCAGAGCAGATGATCGGTAAGATCGTCGTGATAATGAGATGGATAAAGAAGATCGTCTGCAACGAAAACACCATGATCATCATGATATCCAGCTTGGTCTTTATTGCTGAACCTGTTTTCCTTTCATCCATTGACAATCACCCGTAGGAAGGGGTTGTAATATGGGCTAATCGTTTAAATTAATGGTGTCGAGGTATTAAGTGTAGGATTTGGCTGAATCGTAGTGGCTTGTGTGTTTGTTATTGTTTTAGGGTGTTATGACATTTTTCCAGCACAAAAAATAGGCTTGATATGGCGGCCAGTATTAATGGTGCCGGTAGAACACGAGAGATTCCCGGAAAGAACCACCGACCAACCAGAACAAGCTTTCTCATACATCCATACTGACCGAATCCGAGACTCGAACACACGTAGACAGAGGTGAATTGGTAGTGATCCGTAACGGAGAGTGCCTTAGACTACTCGGCCACTCGGGGCTCTTGTATTTGTTGTGCTATATCGTGGATTTTGCTGATAGCTGAGATTCATTCTCGAATCATGCTCGCAGTGAGCATAAACCTGTCAAGATCCATTAATGAGCTCAGAATGATCTTGACTCGTCTTAAAGTGAAGATCAATATCAGAGTAGATCCAGTTTGTAATGATCTAAACACATGAATCTGAAATTTTTTAAGACATGTATGACTAGAGGTTCGTTCGTTTTCATGTATCGGTCGTGACAGTCGCTGAGAATGAGATTCGAGGTCGTTCCATATCGTGTTCGCATACTCGTATTCCTCCTCGGTGATGGTTGAAAGATGTAAGAGAGAATGGAAGGTGTCATTTGTTGTTAATGAGACAAAAAGAAAAGAAACTCACGGTTAGATAGAAGCTTTGATTTTTTTCTTAGGAGGCCTTAATTTATCAAATCAAAAATTAAATAAAGATGAGTAAATATAATGGAGATAACTCACTAGTGTTTTTTTAATAATATTGAAATGATATGTTTTTATTATATTCCTTAGAAAAGGCGGATTTATATATGCATTCTGCTACTCGTCTAATCTATGGTACGCAGATATCAAAATATTTTCATCGATTGAAGTATCTTTTCTTCACCAGTTTCTTTATTGATGGATTTAGTAGATTTCGCATGTTTTGAATATCTCCCTGTCAGGCCGCGTTTGGTATTTTCACTTTGTGTGATAACTTGAAGGTTTGATAAAAACTTATGTTTTGGATCTGAATCAATATGATCAGTCACAAGACCATCTGGGATTTTGCTTTCCACCGCATTGGATGCACAATTGTGTTTTTTCTGGTGCTCCAACATCACATCATATACATGGTTTCGGACCCAAGCTTCCAAGCTTCCTCGTCGCACACTTTGTGAATGATATCCGCAGAATTCATTTCTGCATGATTTGCTACAAACAGTTACAGATCCTATCATCAGCCATTTCCAGTGATTCATTATATAAAAGATTTTTTATTTAAATATTTGTCTTAATTATAGTATGGAGGAATTTACGAGATTATCCAAAATCAAGCCTAGGAAACCCTATACATTTAATCTCGATATAATCATAAACGCCCTAATGAAAAATCTAGTGAGTGATAAAAATATTATTAATAGAATTTACGATGCTATGAACGAATTTAAGAGCGATAGCGTATCTCACTCCTCGACATTTCTAATCATTGGTGGTGTTGATGATACCATGAACGATAAACGAGCCGCGTGTATAATCGCGCATCTCAAACATCGAAAGTATTTTATCAGAGCAAAATTTATTATACTAGCAAAAACAAAAAAAATTGATTATTTGTGGTAATTAAGACGCAATCCATGCCAATAAAACACCGTCATTGTGAGTCAAACTTCCAAAGCAGGAATATTTCCCCGAATTGACAAACGGTATTATGATCGAGCGTATCCTGTGACCGTGGTTATTTATCGAATTTATCCGATAAATGAAAAACCAAGCGTTGAGAATCTGAAACTATAGAAGATAAACTGTGTAGCCGAACGAGTAATAGCATTTTACAAAGACGATGCGTGAAAACGGTCTTCCAGATCTAAGGCGTAAAAAAAATAAACGAATGGGCTTTATCAGTCAATAATACCAGTGCTACAATACAAAATGTATCCGAGCTAAAAAAAACAAAAAAACTTAAAATTCCCAATAATAGTAAAGACGATAAGAGGATAGATTTTATACGATTCGAAACATTATAAAAAGGGAGGAGCTCCAATAAATAGCATTGATCATAATGCACACGCGTGGAGTAACGCAGTAACAAAATTTCCACCAGATAGAATTGTAAAATATTACCCGCCAGATAATTCTGGGGAGAAAGACTTTAGCAGGAACATGTTTGATTTTATTTACGAGTTAAGTAAAAACGATCTAGTATCAGTATGGTTATTTCAAAGTTTCAACGAAGAATCTAAATTTGATCAATTTGTAAGACCTAACGGCGAAATATATCGAACGGAATCTCTTCATGTAGAAATGAGAGAACTCGCTGAAAAAGTTTCAATTAGAATATCGAGCCATTACTAACACACTGTTTTACAATGCCGTCAGTTGCAGCTCACGCATCGAGAAAGAGAAATCTATGGAAGCCAGCACGATTTGAATTTATCTGGGATGTTCAAGCTAGTTATGTCAAATACGGACACGGCGGATTGTGTAATACCAAATATGATTCTAAAAGTGTTATCTCACTGGTTATTGTTGCATGTTATCCTGGAAGTTTCCTCAGGTAAGGAGAGTGTACTGGGTATTTTAAACGATTTGGATATCCCACTTACGAGATGACATGAGTTGCGATTAATGGACCACTTCCCGACTTTAATCTAACCGGGTTCGCTTGTGTAGTATCATTCGAATTCGCGAAAGGACTTCATCCGTGCTAATTTTGTCAATTTTGCTGCAATATCATCTCCTCGTTTTTTTTAAAATCATCATTTGATTTTATAGAAATAAATCTAAATTTCTTTGCACCACATTGTGCACACTTGCCCGTGAGCGCTTGTTTGTTATTTCTTGTTGTATTGTTGTTAAGTCGTTTTTGCTGGTACGCATCTTGCATTTAACACAATATATATCCATAATGTATTTATATCAACATGAATAGAATTGATTTTTCAGCGACAAAAACACAAGAACCTGTTAAACACCATGCATCGCTACCAAATCCAAATTCTATTCGTATGATGCTGGATAAACAATAAAATCCAACTAGAATATTTTCACGCGGTAGACATACAAATACTGATGTGATTTATGTAACCCGGCGGTATACACAAATACCAAAAGTAATCAGAGACAATTTTAATATTATTTCTGTATTTAATGGAATCGATACACATACACACTAAGAAATATTCATCAAACTAGATGTAGCGGTGACATAGATTATAATCTTTTTAGAAATCTCTCTAGCCATGCCAAATAAATCCCACACGGTCTAATACAATAAATTTACACGACCCTAGATCAAGATATCGTATCGGACTTGATAAGATATTTGGATAAAACCATAACAGCAGGGAGGATGTAACAACGAATCTGCGTCTCGAAAGTTAGAAGTTATTTCGGTTAGTTTGACAAATAGACGAGGTGGGTTTGCCCTCTCTCTGTAGAGGCCTTATTTTTGTTTAAAAAAAGGTGAGTTCACCCTCTATGTGTAGAGACCTTATTTTTGTTTAAAAAATAGGTGAGTTTACCCTCTCTGTAGTGGACTTCTTTTGGTTTGAAAAAATAGGTGAGTTTACCCTCTCTGCTTTAGAAGCTTTGTTTTTGTATTCTTGACATTATTTTTTCGGTTTCGTAGGAGGCTTTAGTTTGACAAATAGACGAGGTAGGTTCACCCTCTCTGCTGCTGCTAAATCAACCGAAAATAGTAAAAATGAACTAAATTAACCCAATATTTTTTCAAACTTTCCAGCTTAATAGCTGCTGATCAAACACAATTACGGCAGAAAATTGAGGAAGCGATTGATATAATTGAAGAAGCTCTTATTGAAATTCCTGGAATGAGGGCTTTTCATGGATCTAAAGCAAAATCATACCTTTAAACAAACATAAAAATACACCTGCAGAATGTACTGAACAAGGTTTTATAATACTTCAAACAAACTATATATCGGTCGCTTTAGCAGAATATACAATTCGCAGTGGACTATGAGATCCAGAGATTACCGATGTTCCAAAATCAAACTGGGTTCTTTTTGTGTTCTGAAAATACCGTAGGATAAGAAATACCACAAAAAACATAAGCATTTATTTGAAGAATGTGAGAGACGGGCTAATTAATCTAGAGAATCTCCATTGCTTGGAGATTAACCCAGTCGAGCAATATTTGTACCGCTTCGTGCAGAGGAAAAATAACTGCTTGAAGCACCAACCGGAAGTGTTATTGCCACTCGTGATTGACGTCATAAAAAAACAAAGTGCTGATATAATCTCTGAATCGCCCGTGATACAAGCTGATTGTCAAATTTACATTTTCGCAGATGTTGATCGACTAGAATTTCTGATCGATGTAAGACGACCTCGCAACAAATTTCCACATACTAATCAATGAAACAACTAATACTTATTAGCGTTTATTTTCCGCAGGCATCATGGATAGTAACGTCTATCGGGCGCTGATCGATGAAAATGCCGATTACTACAGTGAGTAATCAATTAGATCGGTTGTATCAAAAAAATACGGTTATACACAATACCCTACATGGAAAGCATGCGGGTGATACATTCACGATTATCGGTTTATTACATGATCTCTGGAGATGTTCAAGGCGATTTAATCCAGTGTTTATTTAGAAGGAAAGCCCCTAAATCTATCCCTATTGCAAAACAAGTATGCATGAAAGGAAGCAAAATTGTTGTTGTTTTTTCATAAGGGTATAGGCGAAGTTGGTGATGTTGCTGGTAAAGCATTCACATCAATTAAAGACAGATTCATTCCATTAGTGTGACGAACACTAAAGCGAATAAAACTGCCTATCACCGAAATGATGACACCATCTGTCTGCAAAACGTAACTGAAGCTGCAAATGAGCTGTTGAAAAAATTACCTGATGGGCCATCTCTGACAAAACACGCTGAGACAGAAAAAAAAGACCCGTAAACCTATTGTCGGGTAGTGGTCTTCTCTGTCGTCATGGCTGATGAACCAGTTATTGATCGATGTTTGAACTTCATTTTAGACAGCAGCATATATATCAAAAATGTTAAAACGTGTGTCTGATCCAGCATTTGACATGGACGCACCAGTTCTCAAGTATAGGTTTGAGCGTGCTTATCAACATTATTATCATGTAGCACGAGAACCAAATCAACGTGGGTTAATCGAACTACATGTCCAAGATCCATCCAGGTATTTCTTGCTCACCGAGCCGATTATTGAAGTTCAAGATAGATTTTCGAGAAGAAGCGATTGTTAATTTGTATGTACAAGCCGTGAAACTACCCACGAAGATGAATAAAACATTAAAACAATTAAGATATAAACAATTTTTTTTTTTTTGGGGGGGGGGTTTGTCCTTAATTCTTTGCTATTTTTATCTATAATGTTTCCTTTTGTTTGTGTTATTCCTCCTTGCCGCATTCTGCGGGAGTCTTAGTGGATTCCAGCACAAGTTTCTTTAGTTGTTTCGCAAGCGGATTTACAGCCGCTAATATTTCATATTGTAGAGACAGCTCTGATTTTGTTTCCTATTAGCAATCGCCAATGTAACAAATTTACCAATATAATCTCGTTCTCGTCAATCTGCCAAAGACAATTTCATTTCACGATGGATTAATTTGATAAATCTGATATCTGACACTAGTGCATATCTGCCCCTTACCGTCGCTGATGTATCCTTTCAAAAATCATCTTTCTAGCATCGAGTCTAATGAGAGACTATCTCGCTGTAATTGATCCATCTCAGAGATAATCTCGTTAATAATTTTCTGTTTCATTATGCAACAAATGCGTTTATTTAATAAACTATTGCATCAAGACCAATTCCATAACGTGTTGCTGTATCATGTAAACTTATCGTTATAAATCCACGCGTGATTTTCGGAGCATGTGCGAAGAAATATTTAAATGTAATAATGTCCATATCGCCAAGAAAACATGTTTGATGAATATATCGAAGCGTATGTGTATCAATCCTGTTAAAAATAAACCCAGAGTGCAATTATCTTTGGTCAATTTGGAAATCTGAGTATACCGCTGAGTAACGTTTTCATGTCTGCAACGTGAAAATATTCTGGCTGGATGTGCTCGTTTTTGAAGCATGACATCATCGTAAACCACTAGATTGTTGATATCCTCAACGGACGGCGCTTCATCGATGTACATGATTTGTTCGTTCAATAACATCGTTTTTAGTGGCTGTAGTTTCACTAAATTCCTTAAGAATAGTATAGCCACTTCATTATCAGGTTGAGTAACAACTGAGCTTTAACCGACCAAAATTAATTAATTTTAATAGCTGGAATGGAATCGGGTGAGATTAGATGATGCATAACCGGTGCTTGCTCATGTGTTGTTGAAAAATCAATCACGTTCATACTGTACAAATATAATACTATTCATTATCATGAGTTCATACATTGTTCGGTGCAAGACATTCTTTTGTAAGCGAAAAGTCTGAATGCAACCACGTTGAAAAATTTAAAGCCGGCATTGATAGGTAAATGTGTAAAACGTAGTATCACATAAATATAATATTCTGAGCATTGCTGTTGCAAAAGAAGGATGGCGATATTGCTAAGGCAATCAGGCAAATATATGTAACACTTTGGGTTAAGTATCACGAGGAAGAACATCTTTTAGGATATGAGTATGGCCCTGGAAAGCGCCGTGATCACAAGAATCAAGACAATCCAGGTGAATCACCGGTAAATGCGATTGAACAAGCCTGTCATCTTAATGATGTAGCTTTTACAAATCCAGATTTATGGCAACGATATATCCCGGGTGTCAATTTAATTTGCACGCTGTATTCGATAAAGAATACAATCATACGAGAGTCACTCGCGCATTGGGTCATAAGATCGGCAATGAAATGTAAAATTGTGTTTGGAGCGTAGATAACCGAGTTGGCAATTAAATGGCAACATTTACATAATGGAGTCGTTTTATTATAGTCCAAGAAGATATTGGAGAGATGGAAAAGTAAGAAAAGCCTTCTCCGATGCAGCAGGTGTCACACGAGCTATAACATCAGATAGATTATAACTATAGGTCATAAGGTAAATTTATCGTCTACGTCCCAATCCTGTTCAGCATCGACGGTATGATGTATTTACACTCAACGAAGTTCATACGTCAGATCAGATATATTGTTTTCACCACATTACGAACATAAATGGTGCAGACAAAAGTACACATTGACTGTTGTAGGTAATGCAAGTAGATACAACGACGCTGAACTGTTATAAGCTAAAATATCAACCCATATCTCAGAACGTTTGAAAGAATTTATTAGAGAGGATCCATGATTCATGCCGTCCAGCGTTTACCACTATTGCAACGGGTTGATCCTGGCAAAAAATATCTCGGTAACAACGTTGATGCAACAACATGGCGTTCAAAGTAGACATGGACACAAAGCTATTCGTCTCTATCATGCAATCGTTTAAAGATATAATCAAAAAGTTAGTTGCATAGTGACTCTTTAGATATCAATATGCCCAAGATCTCGTGAATGTATTTCGAGACTACCTCATGTGGTGGTCACGTTTAAAAACGATATCGCGGATGGAATAAACATAAACTATATCGCGGAAATTGGAAAACAAACGTATACCACGACATAAGATCAGCTACAACAACCAGTATTGGGTACTAACATAACAGATGCGTATTTATCATATTCGCTAGGTAAGGTTCAAATAACCCTATCAACACCTTGGAGGATCAGACAGCTTTATTGGTGCTTTGTCCTAGCGCCAACTATTGAATTTAATGTGTTGCCTCCCTTAGTATGTCATACCAACTAACAAACAGCCTGGTGATTTGGATTTTGATTCAACACGGTAGCGATTTCCCTAAAAGGGATACTTGTGATTATAACATCGAAAGTATGCTATGTACAAGAAGAAAGCCATATCATGTCTATCTCTAGTGAAAACGCGAACCGATACTGGAAATGTCCTTATTGCTCTGTCCAATCAAGTTCTGTACTCCTTTTGTCACCATCGCGTAGGAACAGTGTTCAAAGTCGAACAAATTTATTTTGATTGGATGCGGAGAAAATAATCTTCTCTACGTCATATACATTTAAGACATGTCAGTTAGACATTTGTGTGTGTGTGTGTGTGCTTTGCTATACTTGCGAGGACTTGAGTTGAGTTGCACACCAACATCTCGATGACTGTACTACATTTCGAGGACTTACACACTAGTCCTCGAAATGATATATCGGAAAACGGTTGAGAATGATCCACGTGTTTTTGTAAAAGTCCTCACGAAGTCGGTAATGCTTGACATAGAGTTACACTCGTGTGTATAGGTCACACAATTTGCGGCCTTCCTTTACGCGCTTTAGAGGCTTGACTAGTGTGCAAACTATTAGCCAATCAGAAGGCGTGTGATCTCAGACTGTCATCCAATCAGAACATCGCTACTTTGCAGTGAAACTGTACATTTTATACAGATAAATGTGACTTTCAAAAATAATTACTGGTTTTAAAAAATAATTTTATAATAATTGCAAACTGGCGATGCCTGAACAGAGTGCGGTATTTTTAGCCCGGGGCTTCCGTTTGTGCGGTGTCTTGGCGCGTTTTTTAATTTTTTTCATATTGCGTACATTGATTCCATTCCTGCAAGGATTAGCCTATAATACATTACAGTAAATTCTTGGAAGATGGCAGGACATGCTGAATCAAACTGGTAAGTAATAAAACAATTCTTTTTCAAGTTGTTAACTGTATTCCTCCAAAATAGCTACTAGTTTTTTTTTTTATAGCTACGATGTCGTAGCCTCAACTTGATGTGTTGTGGTTGAATGTCCACGACGTAGTAGTAAGGGTACAACTAGTTTTTTATTATTATAATTATTATTTGTGACAACTTGGTTTTTTCCCATTTCCAGCAATGAATTTATATTGATGTTATATTTTCGGAATTCCACGCTATTAAGAGGTGGGTGGTGCAAAGAGAGCGAGAGACAGAGGTGGTGGGGGTGGGTGGCCATCTCTCCATCGTTGTAGATATTCAGGATGACACCACCTAAGAGTGGGCGTGAGTTAATGTCACAGACACTTGATTCTGGGTAAATTAATGTATGTGTATGACCCTGGAGAGAGAGAGAGAGAGAGAGAGAGAGAGATAGAGAGAGAGAGATGTATCTGCATCGTTATCAGATGAGTATACACATTTTCTAGTTCTAATGAACACCATTTAATAGATATGCCAAATCAAATTGTAGATAATACTTAGAGAATGTCTCGAAAACAACTATACACTCCTGTACTTTTTTCATTTACAATATGCTGATGAACACATTTCGCAACAGTGCATAGAAATACCAGAACGCAATAGAAACACCGAAACGCAATATTGTGTATACCATTGCTGAATATTGTGAAATTTGCGACATTTTTTAAAGAAAATAACATTTATTATTAATAGTGTCTAATACGATTGTGACATAATTTTAATGCCTAATCTATTACTAATAAATATATATTAGTAATGATTTATTAATAATTGTTCTCTTCACTCAAAACATTTTATCTATCATCGTTTACCTTTTTATTTCAAATTCATGTATCTTATCATGAACTATTCTTATGTACCATTTTCTGATATTTTGAGTAACATCTACATGGATAATTTATGCATCTTTAAAATTATTATTTGTACTGAAACGTATTCACATGTCATCTAAAGAAGAGATTGAAAATAAATACCTTTGATTATGTACTTATATGATGAACTTTTGGCTAAATTGTTTCAACTTAAATAATTGGTGTCTAAACCATTACACATGTTTAAATGTTTTTGGCACAGAGAAAATTAATCTGATGAATGCGTATTATTCATAGATCTCTAATTAGGGGACATCCATTTAGTATGTATGCAAGGATCTGGTGAATCTTTGCATTTAGACCATTACGTGTGTAATTTATGATAGTTACACTCAAACTATACAGCTGTTTCGCATGCTGCGTTGCACAAATCTCACACATCATGGAACATAATATAATAAGACAAATGTAATAATTAATAACCACAGCATAATAACCAACTTTAGAAATCAATATTACATCAATAGTAATATGTTTTTATTGTTAATAGCTAAAGCATTAAACTTGTGTATAAATTGCTATATTGGCTGTTAATATTAGATTTTGTTACTGTACGAACTGTCCCCAAAATGCGTTTTCCAGCTTCTTTTTAGTTTGATGTTGCATCACTTGCAGAAAGAAACTACATATTAATTTATTACATAACTAATATTATGTCACAAATATGAATTATACTTTCACCACCAATATACACTATGGTATATAAGATATTACTGCTGTGCGTTCTGGTGTTTCTAAGCACCCATTTTGCAACAAGTTAATTATTTAAATTCTTAACAAACGTACGCACAGATGTCGAGACCTTTTTGGTCTTCTTTTGAACAGTCCAGGTATGAACAATTCAATTCTCAATTACAGCCAGTTGTTTTTTAAAACAATCAACCCCAAAATAGCCCAAATAAACAACCTCAATTTACACTTAAAGCAACCACCTGTTCAGTCCTTGAAAAGTAATGACTCACAAGGTCGAATATACATGTACACAATTATAAACCTTCTCCCAATTCTGACTGCATTTTTACTGTATGCGACTTCTTAGTTATGTTTTTTTCCAACTGGAGCATTTTTTTTTCTTCTCATACATGACAAGATAAAATTAGTTTAGATCATATAACCCGTAGGAATTTAAATGGTATCTCCTATTATAGAATTAGATGGAGACAATGTTTTACATAATAACGATAGTAACCATTGTACACAGTTATAAGACTAGCATTAGAAAACAACGTCAATTTTAGCATGGGAAAGGTGCATTTCTAACATTCAAAGCTATTCAATTTGATGTGTTGTAGTTTACAGCTCAAATTTAGTTTCCGTCATTAGCAGCAGAATTTAGGAATTGTTTCTGACTAATCTGAACTTATTGTTGAAATTAATATTAATGTGGAAAATTTCCAAATCTTAAATGTTAACCAAAATTTAAGCAATTATGTGTGGTTTTATCTACATATCTTAATAATTAGTAGATCTTATAAGGAAAATATAAAAACAATTTTTATAATTATTAATAAAACACGAAAAAATACTTAGGGGTCATGGAAATGCATCAACAACCTAATCATAATATTGAACTAAGACATTTAAGTACATGTATTTCAATACAGCTTCCTGTTTGCGACTATTTGGGCATTTGGCTATTGAGACCAAGAAATGAATATAAAACATGAAAATCAGATTCTTTCAATAGTATATAGCCGATTTATCTATTTTTTATATACTTCTTTGCAGCTACAAAGGATTCAGTGGAAAATATCTCTCATTCGATCAATCAGCATTATGGCTGGTTTTAAGTTGGCAGTTGTCTAACATGGCTTTACAGAATTAAAAGACAGATTAGTACCAGTAATATACCAAGTTTGGTCTCTACATGTATCTCCGATTGGTTTAGTGCTTGCTAATGCTTATTACAGAATCCTGTTCTTAACGGACTGTACAGTTATTTAAAATAATTATTAAGCATTTCATTAGAGCTGCACCGATTAATCACCCGTACTCATAATAGGCCCGATTATTAGAACAATCTGTATAATCGGTATTGTCAGAAATAATCTGTGCCGATGCAAATAAATTTTGTAAATAAAATTTCAATTATAACATTCATCTTGACATGGCTTGAATTTTAAAACAGAATTAAATAGTGGAAACTAAAGTAGAAACATTTTATTTGGAGATTAATTGAAAGACAATATATTCTTAAAAGTAACTACTGTTTTAACACACTTACTGTAAACTATGGCTGAATTTTGCTGAGAACTCCCAATTATTACATTATGTCCTCGATTTTCATTTTCTTCCAAACAAGAAAAGTCCTACATGTTCTGTTGCATCACCTGTGAATTATTGTTGTGACGAAATAATTACTTTTCTATAAAGAATTTGCATCTTCACGAAATAAGAATGTCACACTACGAATGCTTAACTACAATGCCATCCCCACGAAAAAAACTTACACGAGTTAACTTCTGGCATTTTTAGACTGTATATACCAATGTTAATTACCATCGTTAAATGTTGTTGTTGTAGAGTTTCACGCCATTTTTCAGCACACGATAGGCTATACATGGCGGCCAGTATTATTGGTGGAGGAAGAACCCGGGAACGTATAAATGAATCTTGTCTCCGGGCTCCAAACATTCTAGCTACGCCTCTGCATCAATGTACTGGTATATAGTTAGCGTTCAAAATTCCTCTTGTCACAAGCCAGTTTCAGGCATTTTAATGATTTACTGGCCTGTACTGCTGTCGCAAAACTATAGAGAAATTCACCGACTATCATCAAAGGAGACACCGAAACATCAAGCTTTTCATTGTGTGGAAAGTTGTGATATTTGTTCAGCCAAAAGACAAAACTAAATTTGATTGAACTTGATCTTAGTCGATCTATATGAGAATTTTAGCTTTTATTATTACCTCTCTTCGTGAGCATGTAAATTATGATGGTTATGTGTCTTGTACAATCAAACGTGCGTATCTTTTTAAACATATTGCCTCAATTTGTAGGATCGCTTTTATCATTGAAAATGAGTAACTCTTGAAACATTCATTGTAAATGAAACAGCCATTAAGGACTATCTGAAATGTTATCTAGAAGAATGCAATTTGATCGAAACGATGAATAAAGCAAAATCTGCATCCAATATGTTTGGGAATAAATATGGATTTAGGTGATGCTATACATGCTTTGCACTGTGTAAGTACTGTACATTATAGTACATGTCTCCCCTGCCCACGAATTATGAAGTCTGTATTTACCTTTATTTAATTCCATGTTGGAGAAATCAGAAAATATGCACATGCAAAATAAAAACAAAATCAATCATAGTATTTTATAACAGTTTAATAATTGTCGGGTCACCGAAAGTTACTTTTTTTAACATGCCTATGTCTTAAGACACGGAAAAAATCATTGTTTCATGTTCCAAGATTTACAGCTGTTACAGTAGTAAACAAAACGACCTAAAAACGGTAAAGTTTAGACATTGGCCCATGGAAAAGCCAACCCCCCCCCCTCTTCCAGGCAGTTTTTTTCTTCCTAAATTATTAATCTTATACGCGAGTATTTATACTGTGATAATCTCATCAGTATCAGCAATTTTAATAATCGGCCATACGCGGTATCAGCATAATTGGCAAAAAGTGACATCGGTACAGCTCTACATTTCATCTGACAGATTGACTTTGTTAGTGGCCATGATTTGCCTTTATTAACTGAGACATGAACAACATTCTCTATATTGCAGGACATGGTGTATTTGCTGGAAAGAGCGTGAAGAAAAATTATTACATTTTACAATATCAATGAGAACTGATATTATACAAAGAAGGTAGCCAGAGGGAAAAGTAATACAAGGAAAAACTAGCTGTAAGTTTCCTGTTTTTGTTTTAAAGATACAGTATGTATACTTTATGGACCATTATGTAATCAAAATGGCAAGTACACCACTCCCTCGAAAACTTGCAAACACTCTTATAACGCGGTGTACAGCATGGAGCCTGATGTTTTTCAAAGAAAATATATTTTAAATACCTTTTAAATATGCTGAACATAAGGATAAAGTCTAGACGAGATACAGATTGATAATGATGGTAGGTCAATGTGAATTTTTATAAAGTGTGAATAGTTGTATATTACATTAATTCAGTGACCAAAACTTTGCAAAATACGTAAAGAAATTCTTTGATTCTTCTGAACATAACTTAGCAGGGATATTTCTGTCACATGATATTGCAGGTAATTCATATGAAGGACTTTGGTAGATTTTGAGCTTTTTATAAAGCTTCTAATTTCTGATGCATAGAAAAATTGCGAATGGGTTGTTGAAAGAACCAAAGACTGATTATCATGACTCCTCTCAACATAGGACTTGATAAATTGTCCTCAAAATAAAGAAACGACAGTAAAGCACAAAGTTTATGTATAGATGACAGTCAACGTGTTAAATTTTCAGATAACTGGTTTAAATATAATCTCTTTGATTTTACTGACCTGTTGTAGCTTTAAGAATCATTCATTTTCGGTTTCTTTTGCAAGCCAGTATTTGTCGTTATCACTACAAACATCATCATTATCCAATGTCTGTCCTATTATTCTGCAGTGTTGCTTGTCAATTGATTTGTCCTTTTGTTGATATTTAACCCAGATATGTATCATAGCTAGACAGTATGTCACGTGAAGCGAACATTTTCTGTGTATTTTGTTCTATGCATTCGATATGTAGCTTTTGTAACTTCAGGAAATATGATGAAAGCATTCGCAAATAAAAATGATAGCTGGACATTGTCACATATTTGATAGTCAGGTTCCAGTTTTAAATTTCAGAAGATAGTTTGGTTACCTTGTTATATTTATTTTATTAATGAAAACAATTGGCAAGTATCCAGTTCATACATTTTATGTAATATAAAATAAATTTGAACATTATCTTTACAGATATTATTGAAGACCTTCAAAATGGTTGTTCAGTGGAGGAAGAAGAATAAAAGACATAATTTTGTGAAGGTAATATATTACAGTTGATGCTTTTGGAGATTAGCACCGGAAATAAGTTGATGTGCAATGCTTACCAAAATAAAAGATACTGATATGATCCTGACAAACCACTAAGACTATGAATTCACTATCTTTATGGTTGTCACACACAACGACTTTCCAGATCCTATGATTATTCATACCGGGAAACAATAGATGCTTGCATATTAAGTATATGCACTTATGTAATATCTATTGAACTATTAGTGTCACATGTTATGTAAGTGTATCATACTGCAATGTTTGGACCCGTTGCTGTATGCTTATAACTATATTTCAGAGCATAAGAGCACTGATAGAAATATATTTTTACAAAACCACAAGATTTTTACATTATAATGAAAGAAATTACTGTCAGTTACTAACATCTGTACTATAAAAATTGTTTAATAAAATCAGTGATCCCAAACAATTTAACTTTATTTTATGTCATAACTCATTGTTTCAGGAAATGTAATTAATATATTGTTAGTGGCACAGTAATCCCTTTGTGATTTGATGTGTACCTAGAGAATGTTAACAGCTGAACTTGTTTCTTTCTTTCACTGGCTGAATTTCATATAATATATGGCCGTAAAGCTGAGGTTAAACTTTTTACCTAATGTTTACTGTGTTTGTAATTGATATTCACTTGTAGCTGTTGCTGTTAAAGCAAACTAAATAGTATGGTAAACTAATATATTTGTTAGCGTGAACCCAAGATCCTAATTTAAATGTTTCCTTTTGGCAGTATTGGTTTCTTCACATTTCTTAAATGGTAAACAGTTGAATAATTTGTAGTTAAAATAGTATCAATGTTTGGTGAATCTATCATCCAAAATGAAGAGGGATTATTTGTTTTGTAGGTAAAAGCTGCAAATCGGTTGTTAAGGCAGAGAAAAAGAAAACAGCAAGAGTACCATGGCTAAAGAAGGATAAGGCAGCTGTAGAAAGACAACCTAGACAGTTAATCAGAACAGCTTCATTACTAGGAATAACAGCATGCGAAGAGGCAAAGAGAAAGATGCCTATTCTGACAAGTCGTCCATGGACCCAGATAAAATATTTTATAAAATATTTAAAATATAAACCTTCTATGTTAAAGCTAAAGAACTAAAACAGTTGCCTAAGAATTTCACAGAGATAATAAATATTTGCTGGCATACAAGTCCATAATAATGGATCATAAAGTGTGGGCTTTGTCTTATACTCTTCATCAAGCTGTATATGGAATTTGCCATTCAAATAATTTTTTCATTCAGTTTTCATTCAAAAAGTTAGAACCCGATATTAGAAGGCTGTCAAAATATATACATGCATTTCAGTATTAAATTCTGGTGCATCTTATGTAATTGTGCGAAAGTAGCATGTACTAGTACCGGTAATTTGATTACATATAATAGATAAGTTAGAAAATGAATATCCATGACAAAGACAGGTATTCAATCCATTTTTATTTTTGTACATTGTGATATAATATGGCCTGATATGAGAGGTTTCCGGAGAATTGTAGCCTGCATTAAAGGTAGATGACAATAGTGATCATACTCCTTGTACAAAGGCAATGCACCATTATCAATTGATATCACTATCAACAATTCCTTCTAGTCTAAATTATGGTATCCATTGTTTCAAAAACAAAATCGTTTGCAGTGTTAATTATATGCTCATTAAATATAGTAATGATTTAGTCCGGCACCTCTTGTCAAAACCGGTGTGAGCTTAATGTTTGGCAGACCAGATCAAATTGGAAAATTAGGCTACCGATAGCTGCCAACCATTTTTCAGTGATTCACAAATTCACGCCTTTATGCAAAAAATTAATTAATTCCCCAATTTTCAATTATTTAAAGTATTTTTTAAATTAACTGATTTCTCATTAAACGCTAGTTATGATATCAGTAACATTGTTTTGTATCTTATATGTTTTCAGCATGTTTTCTATGTTTTCCAATTTCATTGTTTTCCTGTAGTGTAGTAATATCATTATAGATGGTGTAAGGTACTTAGAGCTTCGAAACATTAGGGAATTTTGGCGCTATACAAAGTCCTCATTACTATTATTATTTGTTATATCGGCAGTTGCTGAATAGGTCTGGTACAACAGGTCGTGGTATAAGTGAACTATAGCTGATAGGTACTGTTTTTATCCCGGTAGCAAACATTTTAAGGTATTTTAATATATATATATATATATATATATATATATATATATATATATATATATATATATATATATATATATATATAAATAAAGTAGTCCCACTCTTGAACGGCCCTCCCTGACAAGTAGCCACCCTCTTCTTACGGGCAGAATCCCATGGCACCAATGAGTTTGTATTCAAAAGCAACCCTCAAGAACAGCTGATTCTCTAACGCAGCCAGCATTTTAGTACAAAATATGTGAAATGTCCCGCACATGAGCGGCCACTTCTGTTTCTTCAAATGTATCCAGAACCAATTATTAATTCAAATCTTGATGTAAGGTAAGCAATTGATTATCTCTATCATCGATACATGTATCTCTGTGTCAAGTTTCCGTTAGAAGTGTTGACTAAAGATTAATAGTACATGTTCATTATCAATAAAAGGCTTTGTTTACACAGAATTGGCTCATTAATGTTTTGATAGAGTTTGGAGCTTAACACATATGTTGAGTTCTTCTCTGATAATTATAACTAGTTGTAATTTTTAAGATCATAACAGGATCAGCATAGGCTATAAATAGATTTTGTGCATTGGCACACAGAACTTTTGAAGAAAACAGAGTACAGAGACCGAAAAATCATGTGACAATACAATTATGGCTTCCTTTATGAAAACTGCATTTCTTCCACTTGACACAAGTATTGTCTGCATAATTAAATCACATGTAGTTAGCAACACCAGAATAAATCATTATCAAATATTAACAAGTCATCACGTTAACAGAGATGTATGTACAAAGATGTAAATGACGTTTTTGAATGTATTTTCATTGCGCATGACACCAATACCCGTTCGCATATCACACTTACGTCAAGATATAGAACTATTAACATATATTCAGTTGAAATAAGTTTGTTAATATTACAAGAAGAACATTTAATGATTAATGTTACATTTAAACTAAGATATTAAATGCTTTGAAGTATATAGCTTTCAAACTATGTACATTACATATACTTCTCATAGAAATTTATTCCCCCCCCTCTGGAAAGGCCACCCGTCTTATAAGGCCACATTCAAGGTACAGAAGGGATGACTGTATAAGAGGGGGACTACTGTATATAAAAGATTAGTTTTACAAATGCTTTAGGTGGCCCCAAGTGGTCTAAAGCGCTCTTCATTATTGTGGGATTGTGGTCTGAATTAAAGATTTACTTGCCTCCAAAATTGAAGAGCTTGACAACATGTCAATCTATAAACCTCCGAAACTAATGATTTAACAACGGACGTGCTCCGTACGGCATGAGCAATATTACTTTGTTTGGTTAGGATTTTTAATGTAGCTTTAAAAGAAATTCAATCATATTGCTATGATGTCTGCAGTGAGGCAGTTTATAGTGATGTCACTGGGGCATCATGCCACAGACATGTCATGCTTCACAGTCACATTATCCTGACATCAGGCCAACCAGTCCTAACACTAACCTCTTAATGCTGAGCTTCAAGCGAGGCAGCTGTTAGTACCATTTGTATAAGTCTTTTTTTATTACTCTGCCGGGGATCGAACCCACTACCAACCACTTCCGCGGTGGACGCTCTAACCACAAGTTAAAACTAGATTATGTTATTGATGATGGGAATGGAATATTTTTGTTTACCTCGTGATATGGGAATGAAAACTGGTAGTATTATTGAATACAACAGCCATTTGACACGCTTACATACGGACCTGGTAAATAATACAATACCAGTGACTGAAAAGCAGTCAGTAACAATTCGTAAAGAAGAGAATGTGATTAACAGTTATGATGACAAAAGGTTAAAAATGGTGCGAGATTATAATTGGTCTATTCTTATCTCGACAAAAGGACAAACAGTGAGAGATTGTAATTGGTCTACAGTTAAAACAGCTGATGATTAAAAAACAACTAATTTACTTTATTCACGAAGCAAATAAACAAGTGTCTATGGTTACGTATGTGGTTGCGTGATCTGACTGAATTTACTTCTGAAAATAGTTTTTTTCTTACCCATATTATTATTTTGTGTTCATTCCTTTTTGTTGCCAAATGTTAACATGAGTTTTGAATCGCATACAACAAGTTAATTACGGCCAAAAATAATCAGAATGACATCATCAGTTAATTAAGGAACAAGTTGTCCAGCTTATTTTAAACGCCATTTTTTTACGCTTTCAGAAATAAACAATCAGTGATGCTTGTGCTTTTAATCTAACTCGAACAAATAATGTCAGTATTTAGATCTCTTGGTTTACATTGTCAACTGGTGCTTACGTGTCACCTTTACCCGTCCATTTCCTCCTATAAGACATTTTACCAAATTTATTATGTTTAGACCAAGGGTTTTCTGATACCATGCAAAAATATGTATTTGCTTGTTGCAGGTGTCACACTTTCTCGTTGAAAAATCGTTTTAACCTTTGGCCAAAAAGTAAATTTTGTTATGTTATTAAAAATTGGTATTTAAAAGTATTTTATAAATCTGTTAAATGTTCAGTTAAATGTTTTTTGTTTGTTTGTATTTTAACAGTCCGTAAAATGTATCACAATTAGCTTTTCTTAGTTTATAGTTTGGTTAAATAGACGATATGTTGTACCTTCCTCACTTTAAATAATATGCGATATCAGGTTGTTTAATAAATATACTTGCTTACTTTAAATAGTTAGCGATTGCAGACTGTTCAACAAATCCCACTGCATACTTTTGCTACTTTGTGATAACAGGTTGTTGAATAAATATTGTTGCTTACTTTCAATACTTTGTGATTACATATTGTTTATTAAATACCATAGAATACTTACTTTTCATCTTTGTTTTGTCCTAAAGGCATATAGCTTACTACGGTATTTTTGTATTCAGCTAATTACCCGATCTTTCTTCTTCCTCATATGAGGAACACCAAAATATCTTTTTGTCGTTACGTGTATCATAAAACATGGTTATTTTAAAGTGTATCTGTTTCTACAGGTCTGCATTAATACAAAGAAATCTATATCTGCCATGAAAATATAATGCTCTTAATATGTTATGGTTTTTGGGCTTGCTGCAGTAGAAGACTTAATTGACTAACAAAAAGTTTACCTTTAAATGTTTTCTTTGGAAATGATATATCCTTTCGAAGTTTAATAAATTTTTCTTTAGAGTACCAATCTTTGTACTTGCTTCCTGTTTTTAAATTGACCCACCAGTTAACTGTACACAACAATATTCATCAGTTTTAAGAAATACTTTTTTTTTCTTCAAAAGTTACGTATTTCTTTCATTGCTTTAAAGTTGTATGGAGTTCTGTTGATGATTTCAAACATTGTTCTTGAATATACTGTTCTATGTATCTATTTTAGTTTAAATCCTCACTGAACATAAAATTGGAATTCCGACAGTGGCTAACGTATGGACTTGGTTTTGTTTATGTTTTTGTGTTTTTTTAGGTACTCGATAGTTTAGGTGCTGAAGGCTTGGTACATTTTATCTTCTAATAATTTCATTTTGATTTGTGACAAGTCAACCGATTTAGGGAAGTGTTATTTTTCTTCTTCTTCTTCTTCTTCTTCTTCTTCTTCTTCTTCTAGTGGACTGGATACTCTCTAAAATAGTAGCGCAAATGTGACAGTCAGTGTCTGCGTGGGTTCGAGTCTCAGATTGGGCCAATGAGGGTATGTGAGAAAGCTTGCCAGTAACTTCTCGTGGGTCAGTGGTTCTTTCCAGGGGTTTTCCCGGGTTTTTCCTCCACCATTAATAATGACTGCCATGAATAGCATATCGTGTGCTAAAAATAGTATTATACCCTTCAACAACAACAAATGCTTTTAAGAGAAACTGGTGCCCAACCAAAATGTTGTTCCTCACATGCACCTGCAACTAATCTTGAAATTGTCTCACCATTTTCTCTGACCCTTGTTACCCCACTTTTACTTTGGAAATTTGTTTGTTGTCCATGTCACATGACTATATGGCCTAATTGACATGTAGGTGGCGAGATTTGTATAGTCATGTCATTGGGACAAATATGGCCAGATCAAGGTCAAATTTCAGCAAGAACGCATTTTCATCTCACCTGTCAGCAGATTAAAGACATGACGAATGCTATGTTCATGATTTTTGAGAAAATAAATAATTTTCCTATCGATTTCAAGCAGTTATATCTCAAGGAAAGGTCTTTAAAGTTTGCTATGCCAGCTAGTAAGAGGCTACCCCATTTCGACACCAAATGGTGTTGGCAAATTCCAACTTTTTCGATAGGGAATGGACTATGTCCCTGCAACCCCCCCCCCTCCCCCCCATAAAACTCCATGTATAAAAAAATGGTGTGGCAAGGGACATGAAACTCTGAATAGTAAGGAAATATATTATGCATACAGTGAAATTTAGTTCGGAATATACCAAACACTTGCCATGCATTCATTTGTATCGACAAATATTCGAAGACTCTAGGATCACTTCATGAATTCATGTCAAAATGCACTAATTTTTATCACCATTTTCACAAAATTGTGAGTCTGGAGGGTTGGCAGCTATGCATATTCCTGAAAACAGAAGGTGCTATTCTACATTTCACGCAGCATCACAAATTTTATCCTATCTATAACTCTGTAAATTTTCAGGTCATTTGTGGCTAAAAGTATCCTATTTGTTTTAGATATTTGGTGTGAAACAAATTACCGGTAAGTTTTTTTTAGCTACATTTAACTATGCTGACTGGTAAATTTGTGGAGTTACAGCTAGGATAAAATTCATGTGTGTATCAAACAGTAGTGAAACAAAGTTGATGTATTGCTCTGGACTTGTCTTATACTTGGCATCTACTTGTTTATGAATGAAGGACATAAACTGGCTAAGCTGACTTAAGCTTCACAGTGACTATAGGCCAACAAATAGGATAGATTCTCCAGTTGTGTTTATGATGTGTTCTTAGATTTCAGTTTGGTCATTTGATTAATTTGCATCCACGCCATTAAAGTTTAAATTAATGTTCAGCTATATAGTTTTGTTATTTGCTTTTTCTAAATATATTTCTTAAGCAAATATATTTTTGAGGCAGTAAAGTTCTTTTGATTTTTGTCACTCATTAAAAAACATTGAAATATTGCCATGTTTCAAAAATATAACTTTGAATATTGCCCAGAAAATAGTGTAGTCTCTGACATCATGATTACTTCAGTATAATACTTATTGATTGTGGTTTCTTAACATGATGTTTAAATTGTGATGTTTTTAAAATAATAAAAAATATTAAAATTATGTTCTTCCTGTATATATTTTTCATATTAGTTTGGATTTTAATTTCTTTTCTCATAGTACATTGTTACATGTTTACTTTGGTAATAAATAAAATGCAGTTTTGAAATGGGATATTGCATCTTGTAAATGCATGTACAGTAAAATATCTTTTCTTCAAATTAAGTTTGTCTGAATTTTCTGAATGCAAAACTTAACATTTTGCAGATGAATTGCTTTAGGTAACAGTTGTATTTGTCATATGTTTAAAATGTCAACCAATGAGATTACGCCACATCTACATTTTTACTTGCATTTTAGAACCAGTTTTGAGTGTGTTCAAAGGTCTGCTAGCCATTTCTCATTTATTATTAATATTCTGCAGTTTGGACTCAAGGGACAATCTAACTGGAATTATGGTACAGCTATCTTAAATTGTGTTTGCTTCTTTCATTAAATAAGTAAAGATGAATTTTTTTAATTACTAAAATGCATTTACACTTTACGAAGGAAATTGTCTTGCTTCCTGATGTTCCTTCCAAAAACAAATTGACAGTGTGAAGTTTCATCAAGGATGGAAGGAATTACCATATCTTTATATAATAGAGACTGTCCATGCAGATATTAATGATAAATAAGATGATGTTTTCATTTAACAATGCAGCAGTATTGCATGTCTTCCTGTGATGCCATTTTTTGTCAAGACTCCTCCACCTGACATGGAAGTTGATGTCCTTTCATTCATCTGTCAACACCCTTTAATTACGTTCAATGAAACAGTTGTTTTACTTTATTTCACTTTAATACCATTGTAACCAACATTTTGAATGTTTGTGACTGGACTTAATATGCAGGCTGTGACCAGCTTTTTGTATTTATTACATAATGACATACATAATGACTGAAATGACTTTATTTGGGTTGCATCTTTTATATTAAACATTTTTGTCGAGATGAATATTTACTTTATGCAATGAAATATGTGTCATATTTGTACATGCTTCGCTCAATTAAATTATAATGCAATTTAACCATTTAATGTTTTTTCTTTTTCTTCTCAACTTCCTACTGTTTCTTATTTTTAATTTGTTGGTTTCAAACAGTATTAGATAGGTGGCCATAGCAGCTCAGTAGGTGGATACTGCATTTTGTAATCCAATGGTCATGAGTTCAGTACACTGGAGAGAAAAAGCAAAGCCTAATCTTACATCCTAAATAAGAACACTGTGACCAGAATTGTGCTCAGAAACAGGCAATGCACCTGATAATAAAAGACTGAAAAGCTCCTGTGTCCCTTAATATTTTAATTGGAATAGGTTTGGTAGAATTGCTCACAGGTGATAAAGAGCCTTTCAACATAAATGGCTTATAATTATCAATCATAAAATCAGAATGATTTGTTTGATCCAACAAATTGATTCCTTGCAGTACAGGTCTGTGACATTGGCCTCTTAATATTGGAGCCTTTGACTAGTCTGTTTCAATTATGTTGCTTATTTTTCAATCTTTAGCAGTCGGAAATAGCATGCACTTTCTTGTTGTAATATAGATTTATCCAGTTTCCATTTTTAATTTTCTAATGTGTTAATATACGTCAGGTACCAACTCTTCACTCCTCAAGATATGTACCTGAAGCACGTCATTATTAACACTTTGTTACAATGGCAATGAAGTGTAGATTGTATTAGTTTTACCAATAAGTACACTTTGTACAAATATATTTCAGTGCTGTCTTGGCCATATTGATCTACTTCCTCTTCTCTAATAATGTATACTAACCTATTATTTATGATAGCATCAAAACACAATCATGTATGTAAAGGAAGAGTTGGTTATTTTTCACTTTCCAGTTCTAAATATTTAATCTAAATTGCATTTCTCCATTTGACTTTTCTCTCTGTATTTTATCTCTTCTTTTTTATTTCCATTTGCCTTATAGACCACTCCGGTGGTTTAGTTGCAAGAATGTCAGTCCTAGATTGGGGGGGGGGGGTGCTGGTTTTAACCCAGGTCGAGTAATATACCAAAGGCATAAAAATGGCAGCTTTTGCGATAGAAGCTCAGCAGTATGAGTTTAATGTTGGCACTTCTTATCCTGGTGTTAGGATAATGTGTCTTGGTAGGACAGCAGCATGATACACAAGTGCTAGACATCACTATATACTGCCATGCTGCAGACCTTATAGTGATATGACTGACAAATTTTTAAAGCTATGGTAATTATCAAAATCGCACACATGCACATAACTCAATTTGCATATCTTCTTGCTCTCCTCTATCTGCAACACTCTCTTTATGAAATTGCACTTGACTTTCTCTGCAATTGATATCCATTAGTGATGCAAGCCAAATTCAAATACTGAACTATATATGTAAATAGCTTAGAATTTACTAATGTGCCAACATTCTTCATGTCTCCGGGGGGGGGGGGGGGGGTTGGTTATATAATCCAAACGTCTTAAATCAGTTCAGTACCATTCCAAAATAGTCATTTAGTCTAATATGTAATAATAAGAACCTTGAAATTCCAGTTCATAATTTAAAGAAATTAGTTTCGTAAATATTAACACATTAACCTCTAGTAACGACTTTACGGGGCAGAAGGTAGTAGCCTACTTCCAATGTTTGCAGTGTCATGGTCATGCATGATACACTAAAGTGGGTGGTATTATAGAAAGGTAGACAGATGTAGCTCTACAATGATAGCAAATAATCTGGACCTTTTAATTGCACTACAAAATACAGAGAGAAAAAAACTTAAGTTTTTGGACCCGGTTTTTTTTTTCTCGCCCAAAATTTGCCCATGGTCGGATTCCGAATTTGTGTCCATGTTTTAGACTTTATGGCCACAGATCTACGGAAGACAAATCTGAAGCGCACACAGACCGGTAAACCTGTGCAAAAAGTAGGATAAGGTGGACATTTTGAATAAAGAGTCTTTTCCATACGAAAATTATGGGTCTGTTAAGCAAAACAAAAAAATCCATTTTTATCACTTTCTGCCTATGCGCCAGCAAACTAACCAAAGAAAAACATTTTCTTTAGCACAACTAGCCATTGTCTTATGGAATATTGTTTGGAAGTCGATGTATTAGGATGTATTCAGAAAAAGTCCCCAAAATGTGTTTCCAACTCGCTTTGCATGCGAAAACAGCAAAAACCTCCAGGGGTTAATATGTTAACTAAAATGCAACCCAAATTGAGTCCTCAAAAGCTGATGTTATTAAGACATGCAATAAGGAAGTTCTATTTCTTTTTCTTTAAATGCCTAATCAATCAACCTAAACACTTGCAACTTAATCAGTGTTCATTATCTATTGTATGATTGTTTATCTGCAAATTACAGAAGGCTGATAACTCTTTATTGTTTGAAAAAGAAGTAAATTAAAATAAGTGTACTTAACTCCTCCGAATTCAACTCGTCAGAGAGAGTTTAAATGCATATCGCAGACTTCATGGTGACTAGATGATTATTTTTAAGCAAATGAATAAGCCAGTGTTCTGAAAACAATTAGTATTTAGAACAAAATATTTTTCCTAAAGTCTAGCTTTCATTACCTCACATGTTGATATGGTAGCATATCATGGCGTATATAAGTGAATTTAATAACGGTTCAAAAAGCAAGTTAAATGAAGCCGTTAGAAGACAAAATATTTAATGTTTCAGTTCAATGTACTTTAACACCCTTTCTATCTATACTCTCTCATTTCTAAATATTTAAAAACCATACCATATTTATTTATGTATATACAGATGCATATATATGCATTCTAACCCTTCCTTTCCTTCTCACATACATATTTTATCTTCATTTATTATTTACACTTATTGATAACTTTAATTATGGGCGTATGATTTTAAGGCATAACAAAAAAAAAATGAAGAAAAAATAACTAAAATTAATGGAACGCAATTTCTTCAACTTCCCGTTATATGCTGCATAATATTTAAACTTTTGTAGTGATATATTATCATATAATGAGTCAAGCGCAGATTTCCCAAAGGCAACTTCAGTTCCAGTGAATTTGCATTGGGCAAACTGCCTTATGGCATTTGAGTTGCCTTGGTGTCAAATTACATTTTTAAAAATCAAATTTTTTATTTTAATAGATGAATTGACAATTTTGATATAATTGCTATTCTGGATGGTAGTTTTCATTGTGTCAATAAAAGAGGTCACAAAGTTGCAAGACAGTGCCTGAGATTTAGGTTTTTGCAAAGGAACTTAAAACTTATATTTTAATAAGATTTGAACATTTAAGCTCGTGTATCTATTTGTCTATCTGTAGTTGTAATTGCAGATAAATTTGTTCCTAAACTTTTAAATATCTTCTCATGTTTTTCCAGGACAGGTGTAATAAGAAGTGAAAAAAAAATCAGGTCCTTAGGTTGATGGTAGTCTTTGATTGTGTGTAAATTAGTCCTCACAATGACGTCCTCACAATGATGGCAAAGTCAGAGTAGTCCTCATAATGCATAAAGAAGTATATGGCAAAAATGAAGTGATACAGATATTGCCTATCTTAAAGTTAAGCTTACTTTCAAATTTCTAACATATACTTTCATTCCTTCTTATGGTCCTCGAAATGTAGTAATATGTCAAGGTCCTCACAAGTATATGAATACACGCATGTGTGTGTGTGTGTCTGGGAATACTGCCGATTCAATCCATGGTAAATTGTCATACGTCATTAGGAAAATATTGTCACAACATTATTGTGTTACACCTAGCGCAGTGATTATTTTGTTGTTGTTTCAGTGTCATGACAAATTTCAAACACGCCCATAACCAGCTAATTTGTTCTTCACAATGTTGATAATTCATGGTGACGTTGTTGTTGCTATTGATTGTTGGCGGCTCCAACAAGTAGATAACCTTGTATAACTGAGATATTTTTTTTTATTACACATAAGGTATCATCAACATAAATTATATTTGACCAATCTATGCCATCACCGAAAATTCATATATTGGTAGGAATGAATTTTTATTTCATACCCCAGACTCCACCACGATGGGTTAAGCTGCTGTAGTGTTGCACCATTACTATAGTGTTTACCGAAATTATAAATATCATTGGTTATTGTTTTTACAATTATTGAAAACTTCAGTCTTTTACTAAAATAACGACTTTATCTATCTTAGCTCAGTTGATAAGACAATTTTCCTATTGTGCTATTTTTTATTTTTGATAAGTAGGTTCATAAATAAATAAATTATACGATCAGAATAGGTGTGTACATTCAATTAGTCTGTCTGATAAATAAGTGTATGTTCATATAAATTATTATTCTTAAGTGAGAGTTACCGAAGTGGTAAGAACATACAATCACACTTTCAAGCGTACGTCATGGGTTCGCATCAACAAAACGCGGTAGACATATTGTTAGCCTCTGCGACGTATACTATTATAGTTGTGTATACCCACTATGCATTGAGAAAAGACGAGAAACACTTAAATGAGTAATTGGAACCTTGTAAAACTAACCCATCTATCCTATCCGCTCTGCTCAAAATCGGTGTTCATTTTAAAGCACCAGTGTTCAATTATACATTAAGAAACTAAATTTCAGCATCCACAGCCCTACGTATGTCTAACATTTAGCAATTTACAAAGGGAAAAAGAAACATCCTCTGAATATTTTAAAATCTGTACACAGCGATCCAGCAATTGCTGTAGAAAAGGAAGCGTGCAACAATTACACAAGATTTAAGAACATTATATATCCAACTTTGTTCAACCTGGTCGCAGGTAATTCTTTTTGATGTTTATGTTAGGTCAAATAAATTTGCTGGCAGCCATTTTGTTTTCTGTATCCTGCTCATGTATACAAGCCTCGAATTGGCCTTTAGATAGCTTAACGAGTCAACACTACCTCGCTAAAGTAACATTGTATAGCCGCCATTCTATAAAATATCGCTTGATGTGGGACCCCACAAAAATGTTGATTGGCCTGATTATTATGATAATCTTGATCATGAGTCCTTTTACGTTTTTTGGCACTAATTAACAGTATGATAGAAAGAGTGAAAACAATAAGCTTTGTTAAATTTAACAAATTAATTTCCCTGGCAAAACAATGGAAAAATGGAAAAAAGAACATACGATTTAATACTCAAATAAAGAATATTCCAAGAATAATCCACGAATTAAATTTGAAAAGTCCTAGCGATGAAATGTTCTAATGAATTCATGTTGCGAGTCCCGATAAAAGTCCGTGATGGAAGACGATGGTATATGGTGTATCTCGTACAGTGTTATTATCTACGAGTCCCGATAAAAATCCGTGATGGAAGACGATGGTATATGGTGTATCCCGTACAGTGCTATTTTCTACGAGTCCCGATAAAAATCCGTGATGGAAGACGATGGTATATGGTGTATCTCGTACAGTGCTATTTTCTACGAGTCTCGATAAAAATCCGTGATGGAAGACGATGGTATATGGTGTATCTCGTACAGTGCTATTATCTACGAGTCCCGATAAAAATCCGTGATGGAAGACGATGGTATATGGTGTATCTCGTACAGTGCTATTATCTACGAGTCCCGATAAAAATCCGTGATGGAAGACGATGGTATATGGTGTATCCCGTACAGTTCTATTATCTACGAGTCCCGATAAAAATCCGTGATGGAAGACGATGGTATATGGTGTATCTCGTACAGTGCTATTTTCTACGAGTCCCGATAAAAATCCGTGATGGAAGACGATGGTATATGGTGTATCCCGTACAGTTCTATTATCTACGAGTCCCGATAAAAATCCGTGATGGAAGACGATGGTATATGGTGTATCCCGTACAGTGCTATTATCTACGAGTCATGATAAAAATCCGTGATGGAAGATGATGGTATATGGTGTATCTCGTACAGTGATATTTTCTACGAGTCCCGATAAAAATCCTTGATGGAAGACGATGGTATATGGTATATATCGTGCAGTGCTTTTTTCTACGAGTCTCGATAAAAATCCGTGATGGAAGACGATGGTACATGGTGTATCTCGTACAGTGCTATTATCTACGAGTCCCGATAAAAATCCGTGATGGAAGACGATGGTATATGGTGTATCTCGTACAGTGCTATTTTCTACGAGTCCCGATAAAAATCCGTGATGGAAGACGATGGTATATGGTGTATATCGTACAGTGCTATTATCTACGAGTCCCGATAAAAATACGTGATGGAAGACGATGGTATATGGTGCATCCCGTACAGTGTCATTATCTACGAGTCCCGATAAAAATCCGTGATGGAAGACGATGGTATATGGTGTAACCCGTACAGTGCTATTATCTACGAGTCCCGATAAAAATCCGTGATGGAAGACGATGGTATATGGTGTATCTCGTACAGTGCTATTATCTACGAGTCCCGATAAAAATCCGTGATGGAAGACGATGGTATATGGTGTATCCCGTACAGTGCTATTATCTACGAGTCCCGATAAAAATCCGTGATGGAAGACGATGGTATATGGTGTATCCCGTACAGTGCTATTATCTACGAGTCCCGATAAAAATTCGTGATGGAAGACGATGGTATATGGTGTATCCCGTACAGTGCTATTATCTACGAGTCCCGATAAAAATCCGAGATGGAAGACGATGGTATATGGTGTATCTCGTACAGTGATATTATCTACGAGTCCCGATAAAAATCCGTGATGGAAGACGATGGTATATGGTGTATATCGTACAGTGCTATTATCTAAGAGTCCCGAGAAAAATCCGTGATGGAAGACGATGGTATATGGTGTATCCCGTACAGTGCTATTATCTACGAGTCCCGATAAAAATTCGTGATGGAAGACGATGATATATGGTGTATCCCGTACAGTGCTATTATCTACGAGTCCCGATAAAAATCCGTGATGGAAGACGATGGTATATGGTGCATCCCGTACAGTGCTATTATCTACGAGTCCCGATAAAAATCCGTGATGGAAGATGATGGTATATGGTGTATCTTGTACAATGCTATTATCTACGAGTCCGGATAAAAATCCGTGATGGAAGACGATGGTATATGGTGTATCCCGTACAGTGCTATTATCTACGAGTCCCGATAAAAATCCGTGATGGAAGACGATGGTATATGGTGTATCCCGTACAGTGCTATTATCTACGAGTCCCGATAAAAATCCGTGATGGAAGACGATGGTATATGGTGTACCCCGTACAGTGCTATTATCTACGAGTCCCGATAAAAATCCGTGATGGAAGACGATGGTATATGGTGTATCTCGTACAGTGCTATTATCTACGAGTCCCGATAAAAATCCGTGATGGAAGACGATGGTATATGGTGTATCTCGTTCAGTGCTATTATCTACGAGTCCCGATAAAAATCCGTGATGGAAGACGATGGTATATGGTGTATCTCGTACAGTGCTATTATCTACGAGTCCCGATAAAAATCCGTGATGGAAGACGATGGTATATGGTGCATCCCGTACAGTGCTATTATCTACGAGTCCTGATAAAAATCCGTGATGGATTACGATGTTATATGGTGTATCCCGTACAGTGCTATTATCTACGAGTCCCGATAAAAATCCGTGATGGAAGACGATGGTATATGGTGTATCTCGTACAGTACTATTATCTACGAGTCCCGATAAAAATCCGTGATGGAAGACGATGGTATATGGTGCATCTCGTACAGTGCTATTATCTACAGCTCTTTGTAGAAATACAAGAAATAACACTGCGGTGTTGGAAAGCCGAATGATTTTTTTAAAAATGTTTTACTACAAGAGTTATTTATGTACACTCAAGTATTTCCAGAGAAATGTATTAATCTTTTAGCTAACTGATCACAACAGAATAACTTTACATCAGGTGTTAAAAGACCCAAATTAAGATTACTTTGCGAATGACAAAAGTTCTACAGTAATTTGAGACTCAAAATAGGTATCGATATGAGAGACACATGACCCTGACAAAAAACAACCATTTAATACTAACAATAAAATAAAAAAGTTGTTTACTTCAATGGTGAATTTTGAATCAAGATATAAGCTATGTATAAACTTACAGTCACTTATTACTATTTCACCGATCTCACTCTTATGAACCCCACAATACAAAAAAAAATAAACGTGTTAACATCACTATCACTAAATTTGAATTTAAATCAGGATCTAGTTCAGCCTAATGTGTTGACAAAAAGAGTCAGATCAAACTATTTTTTGGAAACAATTCTAAATTAAGTAATCAAGATTATATTATAATATCATGCAATATAATAAAATTAATTTAAAGCTGACAAACCAACATTTCAATTAAAATAAATAAAAATTAAATCAGATATACGTAACAAGTCGCGATGAATTAATTCACCGTGCAATAGT
>JARLTB010000230.1:4160000-4273664 GCA_030141615.1 Unio pictorum
CGAGCGAGTAGTTTCTATTCTAAATGGAAGCAACATAACATTTGCGAAATTTACATTTCGCTTGAAAGATTCATACGTTCTAAAAAAAACGTTTGATGTAATTTGGAATGATTGGAACAACGGTTGTTATTTGTTCTACCAAATTTGGATTTTGATTAAACTTAATTTTAGTAATTGTAGCGTTCTGCAAAGGTTGGGATGGGGTACTTTATGGATGACCTCTTGTTAGCTACAGAGACCTGGGGTGAACACCTCACTCTGTTAGCTGACGTTTTAGAGCGGCTACGTCAGGAGGGATTGAAAGCCCGCCCTTCCAAATGTCACCTTGGTTTCAGGACATTGGACTATTTAGGACATACCCTGAGCCAAGGCACGCTGTCCCCAGAGAAGTCAAAAGTAGAGCAGCTGAGAAACGCCGCCCGGCACACCACGAAAACGGAAGTGAGGTCATTCCTGGGATTGGCTGGATACTATCGGAGGTATGTCGCTAATTTCAGCGCGATTGCGGGGCCGTTGTCCGACCTAACCAAGAAACGGACCCCGAGTAAGATTATTTGGACAAATGCGTGTGAGCACGCTTTCCAAAACACTGAAGGCTAGGCTTACATCCGACGCCGTTGTTCGTCTACCGGATTTGGATAAGGAATTCGTTCTTCGCACCGATGCATGCGACACAGGACTGGGAGCAGTACTGCTACAGGAGCATGACAAAACGCTTTTCCCTGTCGCATACGGCAGTCAGAAGTTGTCTGCTGCCGAGAAGAACTACTCCGTATCGGAGAGGGAATGTCTCGGAATCGTGTTCGGCATATCACTGTTCGAGCGATACCTATATGGACGGAAGTTCATATTGGAGACCGACCATCAACCACTCGCCTAACTCGCGCAGGCGAAATTATCGAATGGACGTTTGATGCGATGGTCGCTGTTCTTACAGCAGTACCAAATGCCCATCAGGTACGTGAAAGGTACAGAGAACGTAGGCGCTGATTTCATGAGCTGAAGCGCTGAAATTTAATAATCACTCTGTGTATATATATTCTTGTTTTATTCGTGTAGTGCCACGATGACTTTGTTATTTATTCGTGTAGTGTCACGATGATTTTAGTTTAATCGTATAGTAAAGCCTTTGCATTTGGAGTAATTTTGGGGAATAAAATCCCGATTTTATTCTCAAGCGTGGGGGAATGTGGCGTTGCCCGACCCAAAAATTAAATTAGAACCATGTGCTATCAAGTAAGTCGGACAAGCCACTGTTTATTGTTACACATGACCGCAGGCTAACACCATCCCTTACGTAAGTTTGCCATAGTAAGAGAGGAAGCTGACCAAAAAGCCCGTCAGAAGTGTAATTAGCACCTTGGGCTGGAAGGATGTTTTGTACATCAAAGAAGCTGCCAGAAGGAGTGGGCGTGATTTATCTTCTGGATACGCTGAATGACCGCCAGATTGAATACGTCGAGTGGATAGGGCCCCAGCGCTACCCAATCAGAATCGAGGAAGGGGTGGGACCCTGATTTATTTTAAAATATAATATCTTCAACCGGCCGGTGAGCTTTAGTTTCCGATTACCCGTTAAGGAGGATTGTCTGTAAAGAATTGGAACTCCGTAGCCATACGTTAATTGGCGGGAAAACTCTTAGAACAGAATTCTAAGTATAGCTTCTAAAAAGGTCAGTGAGCTATTTGTTTGATCTTTGCTTCCTGCGACTGCATTTAATTGTAGATCGTTTATATATACGTATTATTACTAAAATCGTAGTAGGAATAATTATTTGTGATGTTGATATGTTTGTATATTTGAAGAATGAGTTCCTATTTGTAAAGAATCGTATTGCTTGCTAGCCGTCGTAAGAATTAATATTATTATAATTTGCTATGTGGTTATTTTATAGTACAATAGCACATTATCCATGTAATTATAGAAATTGAATGTTATCTTTGAAATGATTTCACTGTGAGAAATTAATAATATGAATATTTGAATATTTGTGTACGCTTGTGGGAGTGTAGTGTACAGACATACATTTGGTTGTCGTAATATTATAAGTACAACGAGATTAAATATATATATATATATATTAGATATACTTATGTGATATGATGTATGGATATATGTATGATATCGTGCTATTACGCCATAGTTTCCATGTAAGAGTGTGTGGGAATTTCGATGTGTATGTATGCGGGTCCTGAAAGGTAATAGCCTTATCTGATGGTTAATTGACGATTTAGTGTGAGGTGAGATTTGATAAACCATATGTTAACGCCTTGTGATTTTCACAGGAAGCTTCGGGGGACAGACTAGTGAGTGGTCCCAGTGTCTCCGTTATAGACGGAAGGAAGAGAAGTAAAGAGAGAAAATCTGAAGAGGAAGTTTCGGGGGACAGACCAGGAAAAGTGGCCCCAATTGTTGTGATAAAGAAAGGAAGGAAAGTGAAGGGAGTAGAGAAATCGGGAGATGTGAAATTCAGGAAGAGCGGAAGGATAGGATTATAGATGAGTACAACCAAAGGCCAGGTGGAAAATCGAACTCACACTGAAAATCAAAAGATGAAATAGGCTATCACTTAGAGGACAAGTGATTATGTGACATTTAACTATATAGGTTTCATTAAATTGTTATTGTTGAATTTCATCTTCGTGTTATATATATATAACTGGGGGCTCAGAGCCGTATACCTATTTGGTCTTTAATCTAAATTTAAATTCACGAGCCAGGTGGAACTTCTATAATATTTTAATTAATATTTTGGAAGTACACCACCCCAACCTTTGCAGAACGCTACACATGATTAGTTAGCTAATATATTGGTAAGCATGATTAGTTAGCTAATGTGTTTGGTAAGCATGATTAGTTACCTAATGTAATTGGTTAGCATGATTAGTTAGCTAATGTATTGGTAAGCATGATTAGTTAGCTAATGTGTTTGGTAAGCATGATTAGTTAGCTAATGTGTTTTGTAAGCATGATTAGTTAGCTAATGTGTTTTGTAAGCATGATTAGTTAGCTAATGTAATTGGTAAGCATTATTAGTTAGCTAATGTATTTGGTAAGCATGATTAGTTAGCTAATGTATTCGTAAGCATGATTAGTTAGCTAATATGTTTGGTAAGCATGATTAGTTACCTAATTTATTTGGTAAGCATGATTAGTTACCTAATGTATTTGGTAAGCATGATTAGTTAGCTAATGTATTTGATAAGCATGATTAGTTAGCTAATGTATTTGGTAAGCATGATTAGTTACCTAATGTATTTGATAAGCATGATTAGTTAGCTAATGTATTTGGTAAGATTTATTAGTTAGCTAATGTATTTGGTAAGCAATGCGCGTCATCCTATATCTTGAGTTTTTCTTCAGAACAATTTTCTAACATTATCACCTATAGCAATATATATAGATATATATATATATATATATATATATATATATATATATATATATATATATATATATATATATATATATCCATATTAACTATGTTCATCTTATGACAAATCACACATTTAATTCGGTTTGTCTTCTTCACGAACCATGTAAATCATCGTGACTTTTCATGCATTTAGTTATAAAAAATTATCTTGAACTAATTTAGATAGTATATATGCCCCTGGTGTTGTGTTCACCAGTTTCGTAGTAAACGGATTAATTGTACGTTTAAAATTCACAGCTGCCTAGTGTCGAGCAGAATAGTGATGGAGAAACTGATATAAATGACAACAATGTTGAGTGGGCCGTGAACTCATTCTGTATGCTACTGCATTCAATTAAAATATTTCTACTTTTTGAAATAAATGAAAAATTACGGTAATTTCGGCGACCATCCTGTTTTACACAAGAAAATACCGCACCACTTCATCATGAAGTCAAATATTTGCCCAAGGCTTTACAAGCAAAGTGTCCACCACTATGACCCGCATTATGCAATGTTGGATATTGTAGTTGCGACAAAGATGACACAATTTTCGCTTTCAAGCAGTGTTTTTAGTCTTGCTTCTAAACCTTTAACAAGATCATTGGCAAAGGATTTACGATGACGAAACCATTGAGGTAGGAAGAGTGGCACCCATTCCTTGTTTTAATAAACGTGCGATTGAATAAATGAGGAGCAACAAGGTTACACATGGGACCGCTCGAACGAAGTTATATTTTTCAATGCATATTTTGAGCAGATGAATTGGTTTACTAAGACTTTGGTATTTATGTTTTTATGCATGACTGTGGCGTTGCCCGACTCAAAATTAAATTAGAACCATGTGCTATCAAGTAAGTCGGACAAGCCACTGTTTATTGTTACACATGACCGCAGGCTAACACCATCCCTTACGTAAGTTGCCATAGTTAAGAGCTGACCAAAAAGCCCGGCAGAAGTTTAATTAGCACCCTTGGACTGGAAGAATGTTTTGTACATCAAAGAAGCTGCCAGAAGGAGTGGGCGTGCCTTATCTTCTGGATACGCTGACTGACCGCCAGATTGAATACGTCGAATGGATAGGGCCCCAGCGCTACCCAATCAGAATCGAGGAAGGGGTGGGATCCTGATTTATTTTAAATTATAATATCTTTAACCGGCCGGTGAGCTTTAGTTTCCGATTACCCGTTAAGGAGGATTGTCTGTAAAGAATTGGAACTCCGTAGCCATACGTTAATTGGCGGGAAAACTCTTAGAACAGAATTCTAAGTATAGCTTCTAAAAAGGTCAGTGAGCTATTTGTTTGATCTTTGCTTTCTGCGACTGCATTTAATTGTAGATCGTTTATATATACGTATTATTACTAAAATCGTAGTAGGAATAATTATTTGTGATGTTGATATGTTTGTATATTTGAAGAATGAGTTCCTATTTGTAAAGAATCGTATTGCTTGCTAGACGTCGTAAGAATTAATATTATTATAATTTGCTATGTGGTTATTTTATAGTACAAGAGCACATTATCCATGTAATTATAGAAATTGAATGTTATCTTTGAAATGATTTCACTGTGAGAAATTAATAATATGAATACTTGAATATTTGTGTACGCTTGTGGGAGTGTAGTGTACAGACATACATCTGGTTGTCGTAGTATTATAAGTACAACGAAATTATATATATATTAGATATACTTATGTGATATGATGTATGGATATATGTATGATATCGTGCTATTACGCCATTGTTCCCATGTAAGAGTGTGTGGGAATTTCGATGTGTATGTATGCGTGTCCTAAAACGTAATAGCCTTATCTGATGGTTAATGGATGATTTAGTGTGAGGTGAGATTTGATAAACCATATGTTAACGCCTTGTGATTTTCACAGGAAGCTTCGGGGGACAGACTAGTTAGTGGTCCCAGTGTCTCCGTTATAGACGGAAGGAAGAGAAGGAAAGCGGGAAATCTGAAGAGGACGTTTCATGGGACAGACCAGGAAAAGTGGCCCCAATTGTTGTGATAAACAAAGGAAGGAAAGTGAAGGGCGGAGAGAAATCGGGAGAGGTGGAATTCAGGAAGAGCGGAAGGATAGGATAATAGATGAGTACAACCAAAGGCCAGGTGGAAAATCGAACTCACACTGAAAATCAAAAGATGAAATAGGCTATCACTTAGAGGACAAGTGATTATATGACATTTAACTTTATAGGTTTCATTAAATTGTTATTGTTGAATTTCATCTTCGTGTTATATATATATAACTGGGGGCTCAGAGCCGTATACCTATTTGGTCTTTAATCTAAATTTAAATTCACGAGCCAGGTGGAACTTCTATAATATTTTAATTAATATTTTGGAAGTACACCAACCCAACCTTTGCAGAACGCTACACATGATTAGTTAGCTAATGTATTGGTAAGCATGATTAGTTAGCTAATGTGTTTGGTAAGCATGATTAGTTACCTAATGTAATTGGTTAGCATGATTAGTTAGCTAATGTGTTTGGTAAGCATGATTAGTTAGCTAATGTGCTTTGTAAGCATGATTAGTTAGCTAATGTAATTGGTAAGCATGATTAGTTAGCTAATGTATTGGTAAGCTAGATTAGTTAGCTAATGTAATTGGTAAGCATGATTAGTTAGCTAATGTATTGGTAAGCATGATTAGTTAGCTAATGTGTTTGGTAAGCATGATTAGTTACCTAATGTAATTGGTAAGCATGATTAGTTATCTAATGTATTTGGTAAGCATGATTAGTTAGCTAATGTATTGGTAAGCATTTTTAGTTAGCTAATGTAATTGGTAGGCATGATTAGTTAGCTAATGTATTGGTAAGCATGATTAGTTAGCTAATGTGTTTGGTAAGCATGATTAGTTACCTAACGTAATTGGTAAGCATGATTAGTTAGCTAATGTATTGGTAAGCATGATTAGTTAGCTAATGTAATTGGTAAGCATGATTAGTTATCTAATATATTGGTAAGCATCATTAGTTAGCTAATGTAATTGGTAAGCATGATTAGTTAGCTAATGTATTGGTAATCATGATTAGTAAGCCAATGTGTTTGGTAAGCATGATTAGTTGCCTAATGTAATTTGTCAGCATGATTAGTTAGCTAATGTATTTGGTAAGCATGATTAGTTACCTAATGTATTAGGTAAGCATGATTAGTTAGCTAATGTATTGGTAAGCATGATTAGTTAGCTAATGTAATTGGTAAGCATGATTAGTTAGCTAATGTATTGGTAAGACTGATTAGTTAGCTAATGTAATTGGTAAGCATGATTAGTTAGCTAATGTATTTGGTAAGCATGATTAGTTAGCTAATGTATTCGTAAGCATGATTAGTTAGCTAATATATTTGTTAAGCATGATTAGTTACCTAATGTATTTGGTAAGCATGATTAGTTACCTAATGTATTTGGTAAGCATGATTAGTTAGCTAATGTATTTGATAAGCATGATTAGTTAGCTAATGTGTTTGGTAAGGATGATTAGTTAGCTAATGTATTTGATAAGCATGATTAGTTAGCTAATGTATTTGGTAAGATTTATTATTAACTATGTTCACCTTATGACAAATCACACATTCAATTCGGTTTGTCTTCTTCACGAACCATGTAAATCATGGTGACTTTTCATGCATTTAGTTATAAAAAATTATCTTTAACTAATTTAGATAGTATATATGCCACTGGTGTTGTGTTCATCAGTTTCGTAGTAAACGGATTAATTGTACGTTTAAAATTCACAGCTGCCTAGTGGCGAGCAGAATAGTGATGGACAAACTGAAATAAATGACGACAATGTTGAGTGTTATTGTTGAATTTCATCTTCGTGTTATATATATATATATAACTGGGGGCTCAGAGCCGTATACCTATTTGGTCTTTAATCTAAATTTAAATTCACGAGCCAGGTGGAACTTCTATAATATTTTAATTAATATTTAGGAAGTACACCACCCCAACCTTTGCAGAACGCTACAGTGGGCTCTTTCGTCCGGGATTGAATTGGACATAAATATTAGTTTAAAGACCTAAAGTTATTTGTTAGGAGTATTAATGAACAGCGTGAAACAGTTGTGAGTTATTTTCCATCCTGTGTATTTTGAATTTTTTATGATTTTCTCATCTTATGTTTGTTATATTTGAGATTTGCATGCTTTGTAGATCTTTAATTACCTGCAGTAATTGTGAAGCGAGTATCGAGCAAATATCTTACTTGAACGGAATTAGTTGTCGACAGGTAAGTATTTGGCTAGGAAGTTGTAAAATCTGTCCATTGTTAGCAGGGTTGAGACAAGGTATCACTTCATATTAGTATATAAACATGGCTACAGAAAGGCAAATGATCAAAGAGTACCGTGCCATGGGGTCGGAAGATCTTGGATACGAGGGAGATCGCCTGGCTGCATTTATCGAAGAAAGAATCAAGGAATGGAAGGCAGAGAAAGCGCTGGCCAAGGGAGCAGCAGAGAGAGAGAGAGAGAGAGAGAGAGAGAGAGAGAGAGAAAGAGAGCTGGAGCTAGCCAAGAATAACAGCGGACCAGGAGCTAGCCAAGATAGCTGCGAACCAAGAGAAAGCCAGACTCGCCCACACTCTGGAGATGGAAAAGGTGAGAGTTGAAGCTAGGACTAACGGACGAGACGACGCCAGTACAAGCTCTGGAACGACAGGCCGACCATTCATCGACCACCGGATGGTCCAGATCAACATGCCACGCTTCAATGACAAGGAGGATCGATATTGACGATTTTCTCGTGCAGTTCAAGAAACTCGCACACGCTCATCAGGTCCCTGAACAGCACTGGGCCATAAATGTCTCAGCCTTTTTGCAAGGTGCAGCTCGGGAAGTCTACCACGGCTTAGCTGCAGAAGAGGCTGATGACTACAATGCCCTCAAGAAGGCCCTTCTCTGCAATTATCGGCTGACCGCCGAGACTTACCGAAAACTTTTTCGAGACTCGGCGAAAAAGGTAACAGAGACCCACTCTCAATTCCACAACCGTGTTCGAGGTTTATTTGAGAAGTGGATGAAAATGGCTGAAGTCGAACGTTCGTACGAGGGGCTACGCGAGGTTATCCTCAAAGAACATGTCCTGAGTTCTTACCGTCGCGAGTTGACAGTCTTCCTAGCAGAGTGGGAGCACCGTACGCTCGAAGAGATCGCTAACATGGCGGAGCGATATGAACAGGCGCACTCTAAGAGTGGAGGATCCGGGTTCGCGGATCGACCACGACCCTCTGAGTCGCGTCGTATGGGGGAGGTTGAGCCGGCTGTCCGCAACCGTCAGGGCGACGGGAAGATCGAAGGGACACCTACAGGTAGGGATACCACCTATTGACCTGGACAGGCCTCACCCACGAATGTATTGGTAAGCATGATTAGTTAGCTAATGTAATTGGTAAGCATGATTAGTTACCTAATGTATTTGGTCAGATTTATTAGTTAGCTAATGCATTTGGTAAGCATGATAAGTTAGCTAATGTATTTGATAAGCATGATTAGTTAGCTAATGTATTGGTAAGCATGATTAGTTAGCTAATGTATTGGTAAGCAGGATTAGTTACCTAATGTATTTCGTAAGCATTATTAGTTACCTAATGTACTGGTAAGCATGATTAGTTAGCTAATTTATTGGTAAGCATGATTAGTTAGATAATGTATTGGTAAGCATGATTAGTTACCTAATGTATTTGGTAAGCATGATTAGTTACCTAATGTATTTGGTAAGCATGATTAGTTACCTAATGTAATTGGTAAGCATGATTAGTTACCTAATGTATTTGGTAAGCATGATTAGTTACCTAATGTAATTGGTAAGCATGATTAGTTAGCTAATGTAATTGGTAAGCATGATTAGTTAGCTAATGTATTGGTAAGCATGATTAGTTAGCTAATGTGTTGGTAAGCATGATTAGTTAGCTAATGTGTTTGGCAAGCATGATTAGTTAGCTAATGAATTGGTAAGCATGATTAGTTATCTAATGTATTGGTAACCATAATTAGTTAGCTAATGTGTTTGGTAAGCATGATTAGTTAGCTAATGTATTGGTAAGCATGATTAGTTAGCTAATGTAATTGGTAAGCATGATTAGTTAGCTAATGTATTGGTAAGCATGATTAGTTAGCTAATGTGTATGGAAAGCTTGATTAGTTACCTAATGTAATTTGGTAAGCATGATTAGTTAGCTAATGTATTGGTAAGCTTGATTAGTTAGCTAATGTGTTCGGTAAGCATGCTTAGTTACCTAATGTAACTGGTAAGCATGATTAGTTAGCTAATGTATTGGTAAGCATGATTAGTTTGCTAATGTGTTTGGTAAGCATGATTAGTTAGCTAATGTATTGGTAAGCATGATTAGTTAGCTAATGTGTTTGGTAAGCATGATTAGTTACCTAATGTAATTGGTAAGCATGATATGGCGTTGCCCGACCCAAAAATTAAAGGCACGCTTACTCCTTCTGGCAGCTTCTTTGATGTACAAAACATCCTTCCAGTCCAAGGGTGCTAATTAAACTTCTGCCGGGCTTTTTGGTCAGCTTCCTCTCTTAACTATGGCAACTTACGTAAGGGATGGTGTTAGCCTGCGGTCATGTGTAACAATAAACAGTGGCTTGTCCGACTTACTTGATAACACATGGTTCTAATTTGATTTTGAGTCGGGCAACGCCACATCCCCCCACGCTTGAGAAAAAAATCGGGATTTTATTTCCTCAAAATTACTCCAAATGCAAAGGCTTTACTATACGATTAAAACTAAAATCATCGTGACACTACACGAATAAATAACAAAGTCATCGTGACACTACGCGAATAAAACAAAATGATCGTGACACTACACGAATAAAACAAAATATATATACACAGAGCGATTATTAAATTTCAGCGCTTCTGCTCATGAAATCAGCGCCTACGTTCTCTGTACCTTTCACGTATCTGATGTGCATTTGGTACTGCTGTAAGAACAGAGACCCTCGCATCAAACGTCCATTCGATAATTTCGCCTGCGTGAGGTAGGCGAGTGGTTGATGGTCGGTCTCCAATATGAACTTCCGTCCATATAGGTATCGCTCGAACCGTGATATGCCGAACACGATTCCGAGACATTCCCTCTCCGATACGGAGTAGTTCTTCTCGGCAGCAGACAACTTCCGACTGCCGTATGCGACAGGGAAAAGTGTTTTGTCATGCTCCTGTAGCAGTACTGCTCCCAGTCCTGTGTCGCATGCATCGGTGCGAAGAACGAATTCCTTATCCAAATCCGGTAGACGAACAACGGCTTCGGATGTAAGCCTAGCCTTCAGTGTTTGGAAAGCGTGCTCACACGCATCTGTCCAAATAATCTTACTCGGGGTCCGTTTCTTGGTTGGGTCGGACAACGGCCCCATAATCGCGCTGAAATTGGGCACATACCTCCGGTAATATCCGGCTAATCCCAGAAATGACCTAACCTCAGTTTTCGTGGTGGGCCGTGCGGCGTTTTTCAGCTGCTCTACCTTTGACTTCTCTAGGGACAGTGTGCCTTGGCTGAGGGTATGTCCTAAGTAATCCAAGGTCCGGAACACAAGGTGACATTTGGAAGGGCAAGCTGTTCATCCCGTCTGACGTAGCCTTTCCAAAACGTCGGCTAATAGAGTGAGGTGTTCACTCCACGTCTCTGTGGCCAACAAGAGGTCGTCCATGAAGTTGTAGACACCCCTATCGCGTAAGGGCTCCAACAACTTCCGCATCATCCTAGTAAAGACGCTGGGAGCGTTCTGTACCCCGAACGGCATGACCAACCATTGGTAGGTCCCGTCGTGAGTAGCAAAAGCGAGCTTTGCCCTATCCTCCTTCCTTACCGGAATTTGCCAATACCCCTTGGACAAATCCAGCTTGGAAAAATATTTTGAGTCCGAAGCGAAGATATGTTCCGGGTCAGGTAACATTTCGACTTGAAATTCTGTCACCTAATTCAGCTTCCGGTAGTCGACGCAGAACCGATGAGTGTCGTCCTTGTTCTGCACTAGGACTACTGGTGAGCTGTACGGAGAGTCGGCAGGTTCTATTACTCCCAGAGCAATCATCTGCTCAATTTCCTCCCTTACAACTTGTCGTTTCGCGTGGGGCAAGGGGTAGGGTTTCCGCTGCACTGGTCGGTCGTCCACCATCTTTAACCCGAACTCGACAAGCGCCGTCCTCCCGGGTTTTTCTGTTGACACGTCGGAATACCCGGCCAGCAGGGTCTCTATCTCGTCCCGCTGGCCTTCTGTTAACATGGGGTCACACTCCACGTCCGACGGAGTCTCGACCCTCGTTAATGGACAGCTCGGGACAGTGTTGGCACCTTCCGGATAGCCTTCGGCATCCTCGGTGACTATCGTGGCGACAACAAAATCGCTTACGGTCTCCCTTTCCCGGTACCTCTTGAGCAAATTGGCATGGTACAATTTCTCTTTCGTCGGTAGCCGTATCCGGTAGGTTTGACCTCCGACCTTCTCGGTGACGACGTATGGACCCCTCCAGGAAACTTGCAACTTGTTGTGTTCCTGGGGCAACAACAACAACACCTTATCCCCTACCTCAATCTGACGTGGTTTTGCGCGCTTATTGTAATTTTTTGCCTGATGCGCCTTACCTCGTTTGAGATTATCTTGCGCGAGAGAACAAACCTCTTCCAGTTTGTTGCGCATGTCCGCGACGTACTGGTAGGTAGTGCATGCTTCCTCTACAGCATGGTCGTCTGTCCACAGCTGTCTCAGTACGGCGATTGGGCCGCATACGGTCCTCCCGTACAAGAGTTCAAAGGGAGAGAACCCCAAACTCGCTTGTGGTACTTCCCGGTATGCGAAAAGCATGGCAGGAATATACCGGTCCCAATCCTTGGGGCGGCCTTCGCACAATTTCTTGAGCGTGTGCTTTAGAATCCCATTAAACCGTTCGACCAATCCGTTACATTGGGGGTGATACGGTGTAGTCGTGAGGTGCTTAATTGACATGAGACGATACACCTCCGCTATCACACGACTCATGAATTGTGTCCCTTGATCGGTCAAGATCTCGTCGGGCACTCCGACTCTTAACCAGATCACAAACAGAGCTTCCGCGACGGTTTCCGTGTCAATGTTACGCAATGCTACGACCTCCGGATAGCGTGTTGCATAATCGACGACCGTTAAAATATACCGATTTCCGTGCGCAGACGCTGGTTTTATCGGTCCGATTAAATCCATGGCGACACGTCTAAATGGTTCATCGATAAGGGGCGTACTCCCCAAGGGAATGGGTAGATGATCCGTTTTTGGTGCCATTCTCTGGCATTTGTCACAGGAGAGACAGAACCGTTTAACGTCTCCCTGGACCCCTGGCCAGTAAAACTCTTTTACCAGACGGTCACGTGTCTTAACAATTCCCATGTGCCCTCCCATGAGACTCTCGTGCGCGAGTTTTAATACTTCGCCTCGCTTCTCTTTCGGCACGACAACTTGCTTAAACTGTTCGCTGCCTTTCCTGGCGTGGCGATACAAGATTCCCTTCTTGTACACAAACTTCACCGCGCCATTCGGAGTTTCTTTCTCTGTTCCTGCTTCTGCGTGTTTATGCAACTGCGCCAGAGTTGCGTCCTCCTGTTGCAGCTTCCTCAACTCAGCTGGAAGAACATTACTAACCGGTGTCGAGGTAACTTGGATCGGCTTCTGTTTCGGCTGTCGACTCATGGCCCTGGTCTCAACAGCACTCACTGGCATAGGTGTACAGGTTTCGGGGTTCGGCTGGGGTAACACATAACGGCATCCCAATATGACGTCATGTAATAGTCCCTCCAAGCAAGCAGCTGAAATCTTCCCCTTCACGTATGGTGAATCGAGGTCAATGACAGCTACTGGTAATGAGTCACGCGCGCAGTTCGCGTACTGAACTTCTATTACCTCCCCTGTATAGTCCTCCGGCTTGACATAATTCTTGTCGACAAGCGCGGGGACGCTGCACCCAGTGTCATACAAGATGGTGGCACCTTCACCATTGACAGTTGCGGTCGCAAGGTTGGCTGGGTTGCGACTCGCTTCCGGCACGCACTCCTTCCTAGCAACGACATTCACCTGGGTCTGCCTGCCCTTGGGACAGTCCCTGGCAAAATGCCCCAGGCGCTTGCAGTTAAAACACGTCGGCAGCCCTCGCCGACTTACAAGTCCTGGTTTCGTGGGTGAGGCCTGTCCAGGTCAATAGGTGGCATCCCTACCTGTAGGTGTCCCTTCGACCTTCCCGTCGTCCTGACGGTTGCGGACAGCCGGCTCAACCTCCCCTATACGACGCGACTCAGAGGGTCGGGGTAGATCCGCGCCCCCGGAACCTCCACTCTTCGAGTGCGCCTGTTCATATCGCTCCGCCATGTTAGCGATCTCTTCGAGCGTACGGTGCTCCCTCTCTGCTAGGAAGACTGTCAACTCGCGACGGTAAGTACTCAGGACATGTTCTTTGAGGATAACCTCGCGTAGCCCCTCGTACGAACTTTCGACTTCAGCCATTTTCATCCACTTCTCAAAAAAAAACCTCGAACACGATTGTGGAATTGAGAGTGGGTTTCCTTTGCCTTTTTCGCCGAGTCCCGAAAAAGTTTCCGGTAAGTCTCGGCGGTCAGCCGATAATTGCAGAGAAGGGCCTTCTTGAGGGCATTGTAGTCATCAGCCTCTTCTGCAGCTAAGCCGTGGTAGACTTCCCGAGCTGCACCTTGCTAAAAGGCTGAGACATTTATGGCCCAGTGCTGTTCAGGGACCTGATGAGCGTGTGCGAGTTTCTCGAACTGCACGATAAAATCGTCAATAGCCTCCTCCCTGTCATTGAAGCGCGGCATGCTGATCTGGACCATCCGGTGGTCGATGAATGGTCGGCCGGTCGTTCCAGAGCTTGTACTGGCGTCGTCTCGTCCGTTGGTCCTAGCTTCAACTCTCACCTTTTCCATCTCCAGAGTGTGAGTGAGTCTGGCTAGCTCTTGGTCCGCTGATATTTTGGCTAGCTCTTTGTCCGCTGCTATCTTGGCTAGCTCCAGCACTTTTTGGGTTTCTCTGTCCGCGGCTATCTAGGCTAGCTCTAGTTCTTTCTCTCTCTCTCTCTCTCTCTCTCTCTCTCTCTCTCTCTCTCTCTCTCTCTCTCTCTCTCTCTCTCTCTCTCTCTCTCTCCGCTGCTTCCTTTGCAAGAGCTTTCTCTGCCTTCCATTCCTTGATTCTTTCTTCGATAAATTCAGCCAGGCGATCTCCCTCGTATCCAAGATCTTCCGACCGCATGGCACGGTACTCCTTGATCATTTGCCTTTCTGTAGCCATGTTGTTATACTAATATGAAGTGATACCTTGTCTCGATATTCTAACAATACACAGATACATGTAATACAAGTTTAAATACTTACCTGTCGATAGCAACTAATTCCGTTCAGGTAAGATGTTTGTTCGATATCTGCTTCACAATTACTGCAGGTAATTAAAGATCTACAAAGCATGCAAATATCAAATATAACAAACATAAGGTGAGAAAATCATAAAAATTCAAAATAAACAGGATGGAAAATAACTCACAACTGTTTCACGGAGTTCATTAATACCCCTAACAAATAACTTTAGGTCTTTAAACTAATATTTATGTCTAATTCAATCCCAGACGAAAGCGCCCAATGTAGCGTTCTGCAAAGGTTGGGGTGGTGTACTTCCAAAATATTAATTAAAATATTACAGAAGTTCCAGCTGGCTCGTGAATTTAAATTTAGATTAAAGACCAAATAGGTTTACGGCTCTGAGCCCCCAGTTATATATATATATATATATATATATATATATATATATATATATATATATATATATATATATAACTCGAAGATGAAATTCAACAATAACAATTTAATGAAACCTATAGAGTTATATGTCACATAATCACTTGTCCTCTAAGTGATAGCCTATTTCATCTTTTGATTTTCAGTGTGAGTTCGATTTTCCACCTGGCCTTTGGTTGTACTCATTTATTATCCTATCCTTCCGCTCTTCCTGAATTTCACCTCTCCCGATTTCTCTCCTCCCTTCACTTTCCTTCCTTTCTTTATCACAACAATTGGGGCCACTTTTCCTGGTCTGTCCCCCGAAACTTCCTCTTCAGATTTCTCTCTTTATTTCTCTTCCTTCCGTCTATAACGGAGACACTGGGACCACTCACTTGTCTGTCCCCCGAAGCTTCCTGTGAAAATCACAAGGCGTTAACATATGGTTTATCAAATCTCACCTCACACTAAATCATCAATTAACCATCAGATAAGGCTATTACCTTTTAGGACCCGAATACATACACATCGAAATTCCCACACACTCTTACATGGAAACTATGGCGTAATAGCACGATATCATACATATATCCATACATCATATCACATAAGTATATCTAATATATATATATATATATATATTTAATCTCGTTGTGCTTATAATATTACGACAACCAAATGTATGTCTGTACACTACACTCCCACAAGCGTACACAAATATTCAAATATTCATATTATTAATTTCTCACAGTGAAATCATTTCAAAGATAACATTCAATTTCTATAATTACATGGATAATGTGCTATTGTACTATAAAATAACCACATAGCAAATTATAATAATATTAATTCTTACGACGGCTAGCAAGCAATACGATTCTTTACAAATAGGAACTCATTCTTCAAATATACAAACATATCAACATCACAAATAATTATTCCTACTACGATTTTAGTAATAATACGTATATGTAAACGATCTACAATTAAATGCAGTCGCAGGAAGCAAAGATCAAACAAATAGCTCACTGACCTTTTTAGAAGCTATACTTAGAATTCTGTTCTAAGAGTTTTTCCCGCCAATTAACGTATGGCTACGGAGTTCCATTTCTTTACAGACAATTCTCCTTAACGGGTAATCGGAAACTAAAGCTCGCCGGCCGGTTAAAGATATTATATTTCAAAATAAATCAGGGTCCCACCCCTTCCTCGATTCTGATTGGGTAGCGCTGGGGCCCTATCCACTCGACGTATTCAATCTGGCGGTCAGTCAGCGTATCCAGAAGATAAGGCACGCCCACTCCTTCTGGCAGCTTCTTTGATGTACAAAACATCCTTCCAGGACAAGGTGGTAATTACACTTCTGACGGGCTTTTGGTCAGCCTCCTCTCTTACTATGGCAAACTTACGTAAGGGATGGTGTTAGTCTGCGGTCATGTGTAACAATAAACAGTGGCTTGTCCGACTTACTTGATAACACATGGTTCTAATTTATTTTTTTGGGTCGGGCAACGCCATATCATGCTTACCAATTACATTTTGTAACTAATCATGCATACCAAACACATTAGCTAACTAATCATGCTTACCAATACATTAGCTAACTAATCATGCTTACCAATACATTAGCTAAATAATCATGCTTACCAATACATTAGCTAACTAATCATGCTTACCAATTCATTAGCTAACTAATCATGCTTACCAAACACATTAGCTAACTAATCATGCTTACCAACACATTAGCTAACTAATCATGCTTACCAATACATTAGCTAACTAATCATGCTTACCAATTACATTAGCTAACTAATCATGCTTACCAATTACATTAGGTAACTAAACATGCTTACCAAATACATTAGGTAACTAATCATGCTTACCAATAACATTAGGTAACTAAGCATGCTTACCAAATACATTAGGTAACTAATCATGCTTACCAAATACATTAGGTAACTAATCATGCTTACCAATACATTAGCTAACTAATCATGCTTACCAATAAATTATGTAACTAATAATGCTTACGAAATACATTAGGTAACTAATCCTGCTTACCAATACATTAGCTAACTAATCATGCTTACCAATACATTAGCTAACTAATCATGCTTATCAATAACATTAGCTAACTTACCATGCTTACCAAATGCATTAGATAACTAATAAATCTGACCAAATACATTAGGTAACTAATCATGTTTACCAATTACATTAGCTAACTAATCATGCTTACCAATGCATTAGCTAACTAATCATGCTTATCAAATACATTAGCTAACTAATCATGCTTACCAATACATTAGCTAACAAATCATGCTTACCAAATACGTTAGGTAACTAATCATGCTTACCAATTGCATTAGCCAACTAATCATGCTTACCAATACATTAGCTAACTAATAATGCTTGCCAATTCATTAGCTAACTAATCATTCTTACCAAACACATTATCTAACTTATCATGCTTACCAATACATTAGCTAAATAGTCATGCTTACCAATACATTAGGTAACTAATAATGATTACAAATTACATTACCTAACTAATCATGCTTACCAGTTACATTAGATAACTAATCATGCTTACCAAATATGTTAGGTCACTAATCATGGTTACCAATTACATGAGGTAACTAATCATGCTTACCAAATACATTAGGTAACTAATCATGCTTACCAAATACATTAGGTAACTAATCATGCTTACCAATACATTAGCTAACCAATCATGCTTACCAATACATTAGCTAACTAATAATGCTTACCAATACATTAGGTAACTAATCACGCTTACGAAATACATTAGGTAACTAATCCTCATTACCAATACATTAGCTAACTAATCATGCTTACCAATACATTAGCTAACTAATCATGCTTATCAAATACATTAGCTAACTAATCAAGATTACCAAATACATTAGCTAACTAATAAATCTGACCAAATACATTAGGTAACTAATCATGCTTACCAAAAACATTAGCTAACTAATCATGCTTACCAATATATTAGCTAACTAATCATGCTTATCAAATACATTAGCTAGCTAATCATGCTTACCAATATATTAGCTAACTAATCATGCTTACCAAATACATTAGGTAACTAATCATGATTACCAAACACATTAGCTAACTAATCTTGCTTACCAAACACATTAGGTAACTAAACCTACTTACCAAATACATAAGGTAAATAATCCTGCTTAACAATACATTAGCTAACTAATCACGCTTATCAATTACGTTAGCTAACAAATCATGCATACCAAATACATTTGCTAACTAATCATGCTTACCAAATACATTAGCTAACTAATCATGTTTACCAATTACATTAGCAATGTAATCATGCTTACCAAAACATTAGATAACTAATCATGCTTACCAAACAAATTAGCTAACTAATCATGCTTACCAATACATTAGCTAACTAATCATGCTTACAAATTACATTAGGTAACTAATCAAGCTTACCAAACACATTAGCTAACTAATCGTGCTTACCAATTACATTAGGTAACTAATCATGCTTAGTAAATACATTAGGTAACTAATCATGCTTACCAATTACATTAGGTAACTAATCATGCTTACATAATACATTAGGTAACTAATCATGCTTACCAATATATTAGCTAAGTAATCATGCTTACCAATTACATTAGCTAACTAATCATGCTTACCAATACATTAGCTAACTAATCATGCTTACCAATTGCATTAGCTAACTAATCATGCTTACCAAAACATTAGCTAACTAATCATGCTTACCAAACACTTTAGCTAACTAATCATGCTTGCCAATACATTAGCTAACTAATCATGCTTACCAAACACATTAGATAAATAATCATGCTTACCAATACATTAGCTAACTAATCATGATTACCAATTCATTAGCTAACTAATCATGCTTACCAAACACATTAGCTAACGAATCATGCTTACCAATACATTAGCTAACTAATCATTCGTACCAATACATTATGTAACTAATCATGCTTAACAATTACTTTAGCTAACTAATCATGCTTACCAATTACATTAGGTAACTAATCATGCTTACCAATACATTAGCTAACTAATCATGCTTACCATTACATTAGCTAACTAATCATGCTTACCAATGCATTAGGTAACTAATTATGCTTACGAAATACATTAGGTAATTAATTCTGCTTACCAATACATTAGCTAACTAATCATGCTTACCAACACATTAGCTAACTAATCATGCTGATCAAATACATTAGCTAACTAATCCTGCTCACCAATTCATTAGCTAACTAATCATGCTGACCAAATACATTAGGTAACTAATCATGCTTACCAAACACATTAGCGAACTAATCATGCATAACAATACATTAGCTAACTAATCATGCTTGCAAATTCATTATCTAACTAATCATGCTTACCAAACACATTAGCTAACTAATCATGCTTACCAATACATTAGCTAACTAATCATGCTTATCAATTCATTTGCTAACAAATCATGCTTACCAAACACGTTAGCTAACTAATCATGCTTTCCAATACATTAGCTAACTAATCATGTTTACCAATAAATTAGCTAACTAATCATGCTTATCAATTACATTAGAAAAGTAATCATGCTTACCAATAACATTAGGTAACTAATCATGCTTAACAAATACATTAGGTAACTAATCATGCTTACCAATTACATTAGCTAAGTAATCATGCTTACCAATACATTAGCTAACTAATCATGCATATCAAATACATTAGCTAACTAATCATGCTTACCAAATACCTCAGCTAACTAATAAATCTTACCAAAAACATTATGTAACTAATCATGCTTACCAAATACATTAGGTAACTAATCATGCTTATCAAATACATTAGCTAACTAATCATGCTTATTAAATACATTAGGTAACTAATAAATCTTACCAAATACATTAGGTAACTAATCATGCTTACCAATTACATTAGGTAACTTATCATACTTACCAAATACATTAGGTAACTAATCATGCTTACCAAATACATTAGGTAACTAATCATGCTTACCAATACATTATCTAACTAATCATGCTGACCAATACATTAGGTAACTAATTGTGTTTACTAAATACATTAGGTAACTAATCCTGCTTACCAATACATTTGCTAACTAATCTTGCTTACCAATACATTAGCTAACTAATCATGCTTATCAAATACATTAGCTAACTAATCAAGCTTACCAAATACATTAGGTAACTAATCGTACTTACCAAATACATTAGGTATCTAATCCTGCTTAACAATATATTAGCTAACTAATCATGCTTATCAATTACATTATCTAACTAATCATGCTTACCAAATCCATTAGCTAACTAATAAATCTTACCAAATTCATTAGGTAACTAATCATGCTTACCAATTACATTAGCTAAGTAATCATGCTTACCAATACATTAGCTAACTAATCATGCATATCAAATACATTAGCTAACTAATCATGCTTACCAAATACATCAGCTAACTAATAAATCTTAACAAATACATTAGGTAACTAATCATGCTTACCAAATACATTAGGTAACTGATCATGCTTATCAAATACATTAGCTAACTAATCATGCTTGTTAAATACATTAGGTAATTAATAAATCCTACCAAATACATTAGGTAACTAATCATGCTTACCAATTACATTAGCTAACTAATCATGCTTACCAAAACATTAGCTAAATAATCATGCTTATCAAATACATTAGCTAACTAATCATGCTCACTAAATACATTAGCTAACTAATAAATCTTAAAAAATACATTAGGTAACTAATCATGCTTACCAAATACATTAGCTAACTAATCATGCTTACCAAATACATTAGCTAACTAATCATGCTTACCTAATACATTAGCTAACTAATCATACTTAAAAATTACATTAGCTTACTAATCATGCTTATTAATTACATTAGCTAACTAATCATGCCTACCGAAACATTAGCTAACTAATAATGCTTGCCAATACATTTGCTAACTAATCATGCTTACCAAACACTTTAGATAACTAATCATGCTTACCAATACATTAGCTAACTAATCATGATTACCAATTCATTAGCTAACTAATCATGCTTACCAAACACATTATCTAACGAATAATGCTTACCAATACATTAGCTAACTAATCATGCGTACCAATACATTAGGTAACTAATCATGCTTGACAATTACTTTAGCTAACTAATCATGCTTACCAATTACATTAGGTAACTAATCATGCTTACCAAATACAATAGCTATCTAATCATGCTTACCAATTACATTAGGTAACTAATCATGCTTACCAAATACATTAGGTAACTAATCATGCTTACCAAATACATTAGGTAACTAATCATGCTTACCAATACATTAGCTAACTAATCATGCTTACCAATACATTAGGTAACTAATCATGTTTACCAATACATTAGGTAACTAATTATGCTTACGAAATACATTAGGTAATTAATTCTGCTTACCAATACATTAGCTAACTAATCATGCTTACCAACACATTAGCTAACTAATCATGCTTATCAAATACGTTAGCTAACTAATCCTGCTCACCAAATACATTAGCTAACTAATAAATCTGACCTAATACTTTAGGTAACTAATCATGCGTACCAATTACATTAGCTAACTAATCATGATTACCAATACATTAGCTGACTAATCATGCTTATCAAATATATTAGCTAACTAATCATGCTTACCAATTCATTAGCTAACTAATGTTGCTTACCAAAAACATTAGGTAACTAATCATGCTTACCAAACACATTAGCGAACTAATCATGCTTAACAATACATTAGCTAACTAATCATGCTTACCAATTCATTCTCTAACTAATCATTCTTACCAAACACATTAGTTAACTAATCATGCTTACCAATATATTAGCTAACTAATCATGCTTATCAATACATTAGCTAACTAATCATGTTTACCAGTACATTAGCTAACTAATCATGCTTATCAAATACATTAGCTAACTAATCATGCTCACCAAATACATTAGCTAACTAATAAATCTTACCAAATACATTAGGTAACTAATCATACTTACCAAATACATTAGGTAGCTAATAATGCTTACCAAATACATTATCTAACTTATCATGCTTACCAATACATTAGCTAAATAGTCATGCTTACCAATACATTAGATAACTAATAATGATTACAAATTACATTACCTAACTAATCATGCTTACCAGTTACATTAGATAACTAATCATGCTTACCAAATATGTTAGGTCACTAATCATGGTTACCAATTACATGAGGTAACTAATCATGCTTACCAAATACATTAGGTAACTAATCATGCTTACCAAATACATTAGGTAACTAATCATGATTACCAATACATTAGCTAACTAATCATGCTTACCAATACATTAGCTAACTAATAATGCTTACCAATACATTTGGTAACTAATCACGCTTACGAAATACATTAGGTAACTAATCCTCATTACCAATACATTAGCTAACTAATCATGCTTACCAAATACATTAGCTAACTAATCATGCTTATCAAATACATTAGCTAACTAATCAAGATTACCAAATAAATTAGCTAACTAATAAATCTGACCAAATACATTAGGTAACTAATCATGCTTACCAATAACATTAGCTAACTAATCATGCTTACCAATATGTTAGCTAACTAATCATGCTTATCAAATACATTAGCTAACTAATCATGCTTACCAATATATTAGCTAACTAATCATGCTTACCAAATACATTAGGTAACTAATCATGCTTACCAAACACATTAGCTAACTAATCTTGCTTACCAAATACATTAGATAACTAATAATACTTACCAAATACATAAGGTAAATAAACCTTCTTAACAATACATTAGCTAACTAATCACGCTTATCAATTACATTAGCTAACAAATCATGCATACCAAATACATTAGCTAACTAATCATGCTTACCAAATACATTTGCTAACTAATCATGCTTACCAAATACATTAGATAACTAATCATGCTTACCAATTACATTAGCAAAGTAATCATGCTTACCAAAACATTAGATAACTAATCATGCTTACCAAACAAATTAGCTAACTAATCATGCTTGCCAATACATTAGCTAACTAATCATGCTTACAAATTACATTAGGTAACTAATCAAGCTTACCAAACACATTAGCTAACTAATCATGCTTACTAAACACATTAGATAACTAATCATGCTTACCAATACATTAGCTAACTAATCATGATTACCAATTCATTAGCTAACTAATCATGCTTACCAAACACATTAGCTAACGAATCATGCTTACCAATACATTAGCTAACTAATCATTCGTACCAATACATTATGTAACTAATCATGCTTAACAATTACTTTAGCTAACTAATCATGCTTACCAATTACATTAGGTAACTAATCATGCTTACCAATACATTAGCTAACTAATCATGCTTACCATTACATTAGCTAACTAATCATGCTTACCAATACATTAGGTAACTAATTATGCTTACGAAATACATTAGGTAATTAATTCAGCTTACCAATACATTAGCTAACTAATCATGCTTACCAACACATTAGCTAACTAATCATGCTTATCAAATACATTAGCTAACTAATCCTGCTCACCAAATACATTAGCTAACTAATAAATCTGACCTAATACATTAGGTAACTAATCATGATTACCAATACATTAGCTAACTAATCATGCTTATCAAATACATTAGCTAACTAATCATGCTTACCAATTCATTAGCCAACTAATCATGATTAACAAATACATTAGGTAACTAATCTTGCTTACCAAACACATTAGCGAACTAATCATGCATAACAATACATTAGCTAACTAATCATGCTTACAAATTCATTATCTAACTAATCATGCTTACGAAACACATTAGCTAACTAATCATGCTTACCAATACATTAGCTAACTAATCATGCTTATCAATTCATTTGCTAACAAATCATGCTTACCAAACACGTTAGCTTACTAATCATGCTTTCCAATACATTAGCTAACTAATCATGCTTACCAATAAATTAGCTAACTAATCATGCTTATCAATTACATTAGCTAAGTAATCATGCTTACCAATTACATTAGGTAACTAATCATGCTTAACAAATACATTAGGTAATTAATCATGCTTGCCAATTACATTAGGTAACTTATCATACTTACCAAATACATTAGGTAACTAATCATGCTTACCAAATACATTAGGTAACTAATCATGCATACCAATACATTATCTAACTAATCATGCTGACCAATACATTAGGTAACTAATTGTGTTTACTAAATACATTAGGTAACTAATCCTGCTTACCAATACATTAGCTAACTAATCTTGCTTACCAATACATTAGCTAACTAATCATGCTTATCAAATACATTAGCTAACTAATCAAGCTTACCAAATACATTAGGTAACTAATCCTACTTACCAAATACATTAGGTATCTAATCCTGCTTAACAATACATTAGCTAACTAATCATGCTTATCAATTACATTATCTAACTAATCATTCTTACCAAATACATTAGCTAACTAATAAATCTTACCAAATTCATTAGGTAACTAATCATGCTTACCAATTACATTAGCTAAGTAATCATACTTACCAATACATTAGCTAACTAATCATGCATATCAAATACATTAGCTAACTAATCATGCTTACCAAATACATCAGCTAACTAATAAATCTTACCAAATACATTAGGTAACTAATCATGCTTACCAAATACATTAGCTAACTAATCATGCTTACCAAATACATCAGCTAACTAATAAATCTTACCAAATACATTAGGTAACTAATCATGCTTACCAAATACATTAGGTAACTAATCATGCTTATCAAATACATTAGCTAACTAATCATGCTTACCAAATACATTAGGTAACTAATCATGCTTATCAAATACATTAGCTTACTAATCATGCTTATTAAATACATTATGTAACTAATAAATCTTACCAAATACATTAGGTAACTAATCATGCTTACCAATTACATTAGCTATCTAATCATGCTTACCAATTAAATTAGGTAACTAATCATGCTTACCAAATACATTAGGTAACTAATCATGCTTACCAAATACATTAGGTAACTAATCATGCTTACCAATACATTAGCTAACTAATCATGCTTACCAATGCATTAGGTAACTAATTATGCTTACGAAATACATTAGTTAATTAATTCTGCTTACCAATACATTAGCTAACTAATCATGCTTACCAACACATTAGCTAACTAATCATGCTGATCAAATACATTAGCTAACTAATCCTGCTCACCAATTCATTAGCTAACTAATCATGCTGACCAAATACATTAGGTAACTAATCATGCTTACCAAACACATTAGCGAACTAATCATGCATAACAATACATTAGCTAACTAATCATGCTTGCAAATTCTTTATCTAACTAATCATGCTTACCAAACACATTAGCTAACTAATCATGCTTACCAATACATTAGCTAACTAATCATGCTTATCAATTCATTTGCTAACAAATCATGCTTACCAAACACGTTAGCTAACTAATCATGCTTTCCAATACATTAGCTAACTAATCATGTTTACCAATAAATTAGCTAACTAATCATGCTTATCAATTACATTAGAAAAGTAATCATGCTTACCAATAACATTAGGTAACTAATCATGCTTAACAAATACATTAGGTAACTAATCATGCTTACCAATTACATTAGCTAAGTAATCATGCTTACCAATACATTAGCTAACTAATCATGCATATCAAATACATTAGCTAACTAATCATGCTTACCAAATACCTCAGCTAACTAATAAATCTTACCAAAAACATTATGTAACTAATCATGCTTACCAAATACATTAGGTAACTAATCATGCTTATCAAATACATTAGCTAACTAATCATGCTTATTAAATACATTAGGTAACTAATAAATCTTACCAAATACATTAGGTAACTAATCATGCTTACCAATTACATTAGGTAACTTATCATACTTACCAAATACATTAGGTAACTAATCATGCTTACCAAATACATTTGGTAACTAATCATGCTTACCAATACATTATCTAACTAATCATGCTGACCAATACATTAGGTAACTAATTGTGTTTACTAAATACATTAGGTAACTAATCCTGCTTACCAATACATTTGCTAACTAATCTTGCTTACCAATACATTAGCTAACTAATCATGCTTATCAAATACATTAGCTAACTAATCAAGCTTACCAAATACATTAGGTAACTAATCGTACTTACCAAATACATTAGGTATCTAATCCTGCTTAACAATATATTAGCTAACTAATCATGCTTATCAATTACATTATCTAACTAATCATGCTTACCAAATACATTAGCTAACTAATAAATCTTACCAAATTCATTAGGTAACTAATCATGCTTACCAATTACATTAGCTAAGTAATCATGCTTACCAATACCTTAGCTAACTAATCATGCATATCAAATACATTAGCTAACTAATCATGCTTACCAAATACATCAGCTAACTAATAAATCTTAACAAATACATTAGGTAACTAATCATGCTTACCAAATACATTAGGTAACTGATCATGCTTATCAAATACATTAGCTAACTAATCATGCTTGTTAAATACATTTGGTAACTAATAAATCCTACCAAATACATTAGGTAACTAATCATGCTTACCAATTACATTAGCTAACTAATCATGCTTACCAAAACATTAGCTAAATAATCATGCTTATCAAATACATTAGCTAACTAATCATGCTCACTAAATACATTAGCTAACTAATAAATCTTAAAAAATACATTAGGTAACTAATCATGCTTACCAAATACATTAGCTAACTAATCATGCTTACCAAATACATTAGCTAACTAATCATGCTTACCTAATACATTAGCTAACTAATCATACTTAAAAATTACATTAGCTTACTAATCATGCTTATTAATTACATTAGCTAACTAATCATGCCTACCGAAACATTAGCTAACTAATAATGCTTGCCAATACATTTGCTAACTAATCATGCTTACCAAACACTTTAGATAACTAATCATGCTTACCAATACATTAGCTAACTAATCATGATTACCAATTCATTAGCTAACTAATCATGCTTACCAAACACATTATCTAACGAATCATGCTTACCAATACATTAGCTAACTAATCATGCGTACCAATACATTAGGTAACTAATCATGCTTGACAATTACTTTAGCTAACTAATCATGCTTACCAATTACATTAGGTAACTAATCATGCTTACCAAATACAATAGCTATCTAATCATGCTTACCAATTACATTAGGTAACTAATCATGCTTACCAAATACATTAGGTAACTAATCATGCTTACCAAATACATTAGGTAACTAATCATGCTTACCAATACATTAGCTAACTAATCATGCTTACCAATACATTAGGTAACTAATCATGTTTACCAATACATTAGGTAACTAATTATGCTTACGAAATACATTAGGTAATTAATTCTGCTTACCAATACATTAGCTAACTAATCATGCTTACCAACACATTAGCTAACTAATCATGCTTATCAAATACGTTAGCTAACTAATCCTGCTCACCAAATACATTAGCTAACTAATAAATCTGACCTAATACTTTAGGTAACTAATCATGCGTACCAATTACATTAGCTAACTAATCATGATTACCAATACATTAGCTAACTAATCATGATTATCAAATATATTAGCTAACTAATCATGCTTACCAATTCATTAGCTAACTAATGTTGCTTACCAAAAACATTAGGTAACTAATCATGCTTACCAAACACATTAGCGAACTAATCATGCTTAACAATACATTAGCTAACTAATCATGCTTACCAATTCATTCTCTAACTAATCATTCTTACCAAACACATTAGTTAACTAATCATGCTTACCAATATATTAGCTAACTAATCATGCTTATCAATACATTAGCTAACTAATCATGTTTACCAGTACATTAGCTAACTAATCATGCTTATCAAATACATTAGCTAACTAATCATGCTCACCAAATACATTAGCTAACTAATAAATCTTACCAAATACATTAGGTAACTAATCATACTTACCAAATACATTAGGTAGCTAATAATGCTTACCAAATACATTATCTAACTTATCATGCTTACCAATACATTAGCTAAATAGTCATGCTTACCAATACATTAGATAACTAATAATGATTACAAATTACATTACCTAACTAATCATGCTTACCAGTTACATTAGATAACTAATCATGCTTACCAAATATGTTAGGTCACTAATCATGGTTACCAATTACATGAGGTAACTAATCATGCTTACCAAATACATTAGGTAACTAATCATGCTTACCAAATACATTAGGTAACTAATCATGATTACCAATACATTAGCTAACTAATCATGCTTACCAATACATTAGCTAACTAATAATGCTTACCAATACATTTGGTAACTAATCACGCTTACGAAATACATTAGGTAACTAATCCTCATTACCAATACATTAGCTAACTAATCATGCTTACCAAATACATTAGCTAACTAATCATGCTTATCAAATACATTAGCTAACTAATCAAGATTACCAAATACATTAGCTAACTAATAAATCTGACCAAATACATTAGGTAACTAATCATGCTTACCAATAACATTAGCTAACTAATCATGCTTACCAATATATTAGCTAACTAATCATGCTTATCAAATACATTAGCTAACTAATCATGCTTACCAATATATTAGCTAACTAATCATGCTTACCAAATACATTAGGTAACTAATCATGCTTACCAAACACATTAGCTAACTAATCTTGCTTACCAAATACATTAGATAACTAATAATACTTACCAAATACATAAGGTAAATAAACCTTCTTAACAATACATTAGCTAACTAATCACGCTTATCAATTACATTAGCTAACAAATCATGCATACCAAATACATTAGCTAACTAATCATGCTTACCAAATACATTTGCTAACTAATCATGCTTACCAAATACATTAGATAACTAATCATGCTTACCAATTACATTAGCAAAGTAATCATGCTTACCAAAACATTAGATAACTAATCATGCTTACCAAACAAATTAGCTAACTAATCATGCTTGCCAATACATTAGCTAACTAATCATGCTTACAAATTACATTAGGTAACTAATCAAGCTTACCAAACACATTAGCTAACTAATCATGCTTACTAAACACATTAGATAACTAATCATGCTTACCAATACATTAGCTAACTAATCATGATTACCAATTCATTAGCTAACTAATCATGCTTACCAAACACATTAGCTAACGAATCATGCTTACCAATACATTAGCTAACTAATCATTCGTACCAATACATTATGTAACTAATCATGCTTAACAATTACTTTAGCTAACTAATCATGCTTACCAATTACATTAGGTAGCTAATCATGCTTACCAATACATTAGCTAACTAATCATGCTTACCATTACATTAGCTAACTAATCATGCTTACCAATACATTAGGTAACTAATTATGCTTACGAAATACATTAGGTAATTAATTCTGCTTACCAATACATTAGCTAACTAATCATGCTTACCAACACATTAGCTAACTAATCATGCTTATCAAATACATTAGCTAACTAATCCTGCTCACCAAATACATTAGCTAACTAATAAATCTGACCTAATACATTAGGTAACTAATCATGATTACCAATACATTAGCTAACTAATCATGCTTATCACATACATTAGCTAACTAATCATGCTTACCAATTCATTAGCCAACTAATCATGATTAACAAATACATTAGGTAACTAATCTTGCTTACCAAACACATTAGCGAACTAATCATGCATAACAATACATTAGCTAACTAATCATGCTTACAAATTCATTATCTAACTAATCATGCTTACGAAACACATTAGCTAACTAATCATGCTTACCAATACATTAGCTAACTAATCATGCTTATCAATTCATTTGCTAACAAATCATGCTTACCAAACACGTTAGCTTACTAATCATGCTTTCCAATACATTAGCTAACTAATCATGCTTACCAATAAATTAGCTAACTAATCATGCTTATCAATTACATTAGCTAAGTAATCATGCTTACCAATTACATTAGGTAACTAATCATGCTTAACAAATACATTAGGTAATTAATCATGCTTGCCAATTACATTAGGTAACTTATCATACTTACCAAATACATTAGGTAACTAATCATGCTTACCAAATACATTAGGTAACTAATCATGCATACCAATACATTATCTAACTAATCATGCTGACCAATACATTAGGTAACTAATTGTGTTTACTAAATACATTAGGTAACTAATCCTGCTTACCAATACATTAGCTAACTAATCTTGCTTACCAATACATTAGCTAACTAATCATGCTTATCAAATACATTAGCTAACTAATCAAGCTTACCAAATACATTAGGTAACTAATCCTACTTACCAAATACATTAGGTATCTAATCCTGCTTAACAATACATTAGCTAACTAATCATGCTTATCAATTACATTATCTAACTAATCATTCTTACCAAATACATTAGCTAACTAATAAATCTTACCAAATTCATTAGGTAACTAATCATGCTTACCAATTACATTAGCTAAGTAATCATACTTACCAATACATTAGCTAACTAATCATGCATATCAAATACATTAGCTAATTAATCATGCTTACCAAATACATCAGCTAACTAATAAATCTTACCAAATACATTAGGTAACTAATCATGCTTACCAAATACATTAGGTAACTAATCATTCTTATCAAATACATTAGCTAACTAATCATGCTTACCAAATACATTAGGTAACTAATCATGCTTATCAAATACATTAGCTTACTAATCATGCTTATTAAATACATTATGTAACTAATAAATCTTACCAAATACATTAGGTAACTAATCATGCTTACCAATTACATTAGCTATCTAATTATGCTTACCAATTAAATTAGGTAACTAATCATGCTTACCAAATACATTAGGTAACTAATCATGCTTACCAAATACATTAGGTAACTAATCATGCTTACCAATACATTAGCTAACTAATCATGCTTACCAATACATTAGCTAACTAATCATGCTTACCAATACATTAGGTAACTAATTATGCTTACGAAATACATTAGGTAATTAATTCTGCTTACCAATACATTAGCTAACTAATCATGCTTACCAACACATTAACTAACTAATCATGCTTATCAAATACATTAGCTAACTAATCCTGCTCACCAAATACATTAGCTAACTAATAAATGTGACCAAATACATTAGGTAACTAATCATGCTTACCAATACATTAGCTAACTAATCATGCTTACCAAACACATTAGCTAACGAATCATGCTTACCAATACATTAGCTAACTAATCATGCGTACCAATACATTAGGTAACTAATCATGCTTGACAATTACTTTAGCTAACTAATCATGCTTACCAATTACATTAGGTAACTAATCATGCTTACCAAATACAATAGCTATCAAATCATGCTTACCAATTACATTAGGTAACTAATCATGCTTACCAAATACATTAGGTAACTAATCATGCTTACCAAATACATTAGATAACTAATCATGCTTACCAATACATTAGCTAACTAATCATGCTTACCAATACATTAGGTAACTAATCATGCTTACCAATACATTAGGTAACTAATTATGCTAACGAAATACATTAGGTAATTAATTCTGCTTACCAATACATTAGCTAACTAATCATGCTTACCAACAAATTAGATAACTAATCATGCTTATCAAATACGTTAGCTAACTAATCCTGCTCACCAAATACATTAGCTAACTAATAAATCTGACCCAATACATTAGGTAACTAATCATGCGTACGAATTACATGAGCTAACTAATCATGATTACCAATACATTAGCTAACTAATCATGCTTATTAAATACATTAGCTAACTAATCATGCTTACCAATTCATTAGCTAACTAATCATGCTTACCAAAAACATTAGGTAACTAATCATGCTTACCAAACACATTAGCGAACTAATCATGCTTAACAATACATTAGCTAACTAATCATGCTTACCAATTCATTCTCTAACTAATCATGCTTATCAAACACATTAGTTAACTAATCATGCTTACCAATATATTAGCTAACTAATCATTCTTATAAATACATTAGCTATCTAATCATGTTTACCAATACATTAGCTAACTAATCATGCTTATCAAATACATTAGCTAACTAATCATGCTCACCAAATACATTAGCTAACTAATAAATCTTACCAAATACATTAGGTAACTAATCATACTTACCAAATACATTAGGTAGCTAATAATGCTTACCAAATACATTATCTAACTTATCATGCTTACCAATACATTAGCTAAATAGTCATGCTTACCAATACATTAGCTAACTAATAATGATTACAAATTACATTACCTAACTAATCGTGCTTACCAGTTACATTATATAACTAATCATGCTTACCAAATATGTTAGGTGACTAATCATGGTTACCAATTACATGAGGTAACTAATCATGATTATCAAATACATTAGGTAACTAATCATGCTTACCAAATACATTAGGTAACTAATCATGCTTACCAATACATTAGCTAACTAATCATGCTTACCAATACATTAGCTAACTAATATTGCTTACCAATACATTTGGTAACTAATCACGCTTACGAAATACATTAGGTAACTAATCCTCATTACCAATACATTAGCTAACTAATAAATCTGACCAAATACATTAGGTAACTAATCATGCTTACCAATAACATTAGCTAACTAATCATGCTTACCAATATATTAGCTAACTAATCATGCTAATCAAATACATTAGCTAACTAATCATGCTTACCAAATACATTAGGTAACTAATCATGCTTACCAATTACATTAGCAAAGTAATCATGCTTACCAAAACATTAGATAACTAATCATGCTTACCAAACAAATTAGCTAACTTATCATGCTTACCAATACATTAGCTAACTAATCATGCTTACAAATTACATTAGGTAACTAATCAAGCTTACCAAACACATGAGCTAACTAATCATGCTTACCAAACACATTAGATAACTAATCATGCTTACCAATACATTAGCTAACTAATCATGATTACCAATTCATTAGCTAACTAATCATGCTTACCAAACACATTAGCTAACGAATCATGCTTACCAATACATTAGCTAACTAATCATTCGTACCAATACATTATGTAACTAATCATGCTTAAAAATTACTTTAGCTAACTATTCATGCTTACCAATTACATTAGGTAACTAATCATGCTTACCAATACATTAGCTAACTAATCATGCTTACCATTACATTAGCTAACTAATCATGCTTACCAATACATTAGGTAACTAATTATGCTTACGAAATACATTAGGTAATTAATTCTGCTTACCAATACATTAGCTAAATAATCATGCTTACCAACACATTAGCTAACTAATCATGCTTATCAAATACATTAGCTAACTAATCCTGCTCACCAAATACATTAGCTAACTAATAAATCTGACCTAATACATTAGGTAACTAATCATGCGTACCAAATACATTAGCTAACTAATCATGATTACCAATACATTAGCTAACTAATCATGCTTATCAAATACATTAGCTAACTAATCATGCTTACCAAATACATAAGGTAACTAATCATGCTTACCAAACACATTAGCGAACTAATCATGCTTAACAATACATTCGCTAACTAATCATGCTTACCAATTCATTATCTAACTAATCATGCTTACCAAACGCATTAGCTAACTAATCATGCTTACCAATACATTAGCTAACTAATCATGCTTATCAATTCATTTGCTAACAAATCAAGCTTACCAAACACGTTAGCTAACTAATCATGCTTTCCAATACATTAGCTAACTAATCATGCTTACCAATAAATTAGCTAACTAATCATGCTTATCAATTACATTAGCTAAGTAATCATGCTTACCAATTACGTTAGGTAACTAATCATGCTTAACAAATACATTAGCTAACGAATCATGCTTACCAATACATTAGCTAACTAATCATTCGTACCAATACATTATGTAACTAATCATGCTTAACAATTACTTTAGCTAACTAATCATGCTTACCAATTACATTAGGTAACTAATCATGCTTACCAATACATTAGCTAACTAATCATGCTTACCATTACATTAGCTAACTAATCATGCTTACCAATACATTAGGTAACTAATTATGCTTACGAAATACATTAGGTAATTAATTCTGCTTACCAATACATTAGCTAACTAATCATGCTTACCAACACATTAGCTAACTAATCATGCTTATCAAATACATTAGCTAACTAATCCTGCTCACCAAATACATTAGCTAACTAATAAATCTGACCTAATACATTAGGTAACTAATCATGATTACCAATACATTAGCTAACTAATCATGCTTATCAAATACATTAGCTAACTAATCATGCTTACCAATTCATTAGCCAACTAATCATGATTAACAAATACATTAGGTAACTAATCTTGCTTACCAAACACATTAGCGAACTAATCATGCATAACAATACATTAGCTAACTAATCATGCTTACAAATTCATTATCTAACTAATCATGCTTACGAAACACATTAGCTAACTAATCATGCTTACCAATACATTAGCTAACTAATCATGCTTATCAATTCATTTGCTAACAAATCATGCTTACCAAACACGTTAGCTTACTAATCATGCTTTCCAATACATTAGCTAACTAATCATGCTTACCAATAAATTAGCTAACTAATCATGCTTATCAATTACATTAGCTAAGTAATCATGCTTACCAATTACATTAGGTAACTAATCATGCTTAACAAATACATTAGGTAATTAATCATGCTTGCCAATTACATTAGGTAACTTATCATACTTACCAAATACATTAGGTAACTAATCATGCTTACCAAATACATTAGGTAACTAATCATGCATACCAATACATTATCTAACTAATCATGCTGACCAATACATTAGGTAACTAATTGTGTTTACTAAATACATTAGGTAACTAATCCTGCTTACCAATACATTAGCTAACTAATCTTGCTTACCAATACATTAGCTAACTAATCATGCTTATCAAATACATTAGCTAACTAATCAAGCTTACCAAATACATTAGGTAACTAATCCTACTTACCAAATACATTAGGTATCTAATCCTGCTTAACAATACATTAGCTAACTAATCATGCTTATCAATTACATTATCTAACTAATCATTCTTACCAAATACATTAGCTACCTAATAAATCTTACCAAATTCATTAGGTAACTAATCATGCTTACCAATTACATTAGCTAAGTAATCATACTTACCAATACATTAGCTAACTAATCATGCATATCAAATACATTAGCTAACTAATCATGCTTACCAAATACATCAGCTAACTAATAAATCTTACCAAATACATTAGGTAACTAATCATGCTTACCAAATACATTAGGTAACTAATCATGCTTATCAAATACATTAGCTATCTAATCATGCTTACCAAATACATTAGGTAACTAATCATGCTTATCAAATACATTAGCTTACTAATCATGCTTATTAAATACATTATGTAACTAATAAATCTTACCAAATACATTAGGTAACTAATCATGCTTACCAATTACATTAGCTATCTAATCATGCTTACCAATTAAATTAGGTAACTAATCATGCTTACCAAATACATTAGGTAACTAATCATGCTTACCAAATACATTAGGTAACTAATCATGCTTACCAATACATTAGCTAACTAATCATGCTTACCAATACATTAGCTAACTAATCATGCTTACCAATACATTAGGTAACTAATTATGCTTACGAAATACATTAGGCAATTAATTCTGCTTACCAATACATTAGCTAACTAATCATGCTTACCAACACATTAACTAACTAATCATGCTTATCAAATACATTAGCTAACTAATCCTGCTCACCAAATACATTAGCTAACTAATAAATGTGACCAAATACATTAGGTAACTAATCATGCTTACCAATACATTAGCTAACTAATCATGCTTACCAAACACATTAGCTAACGAATCATGCTTACCAATACATTAGCTAACTAATCATGCGTACCAATACATTAGGTAACTAATCATGCTTGACAATTACTTTAGCTAACTAATCATGCTTACCAATTACATTAGGTAACTAATCATGCTTACCAAATACAATAGCTATCAAATCATGCTTACCAATTACATTAGGTAACTAATCATGCTTACCAAATACATTAGGTAACTAATCATGCTTACCAAATACATTAGATAACTAATCATGCTTACCAATACATTAGCTAACTAATCATGCTTACCAATACATTAGGTAACTAATCATGCTTACCAATACATTAGGTAACTAATTATGCTTACGAAATACATTAGGTAATTAATTCTGCTTACCAATACATTAGCTAACTAATCATGCTTACCAACACATTAGCTAACTAATCATGCTTATCAAATACGTTAGCTAACTAATCCTGCTCACCAAATACATTAGCTAACTAATAAATCTGACCCAATACATTAGGTAACTAATCATGCGTACGAATTACATGAGCTAACTAATCATGATTACCAATACATTAGCTAACTAATCATGCTTATTAAATACATTAGCTAACTAATCATGCTTACCAATTCATTAGCTAACTAATCATGCTTACCAAAAACATTAGGTAACTAATCATGCTTACCAAACACATTAGCGAACTAATCATGCTTAACAATACATTAGCTAACTAATCATGCTTACCAATTCATTCTCTAACTAATCATGCTTATCAAACACATTAGTTAACTAATCATGCTTACCAATATATTAGCTAACTAATCATTCTTATAAATACATTAGCTAACTAATCATGTTTACCAATACATTAGCTAACTAATCATGCTTATCAAATACATTAGCTAACTAATCATGCTCACCAAATACATTAGCTAACTAATAAATCTTACCAAATACATTAGGTAACTAATCATACTTACCAAATACATTAGGTAGCTAATAATGCTTACCAAATACATTATCTAACTTATCATGCTTACCAATACATTAGCTAAATAGTCATGCTTACCAATACATTAGCTAACTAATAATGATTACAAATTACATTACCTAACTAATCGTGCTTACCAGTTACATTATATAACTAATCATGCTTACCAAATATGTTAGGTGACTAATCATGGTTACCAATTACATGAGGTAACTAATCATGATTATCAAATACATTAGGTAACTAATCATGCTTACCAAATACATTAGGTAACTAATCATGCTTACCAATACATTAGCTAACTAATCATGCTTACCAATACATTAGCTAACTAATATTGCTTACCAATACATTTGGTAACTAATCACGCTTACGAAATACATTAGGTAACTAATCCTCATTACCAATACATTAGCTAACTAATCATGCTTATCAAATACATTAGCTAACTAATCAAGATTACCAAATACATTAGCTAACTAATAAATCTGACCAAATACATTAGGTAACTAATCATGCTTACCAATAACATTAGCTAACTAATCATGCTTACCAATATATTAGCTAACTAATCATGCTAATCAAATACATTAGCTAACTAATCATGTTTACCAAATACATTAGGTAACTAATCATGCTTACCAATTACATTAGCAAAGTAATCATGCTTACCAAAACATTAGATAACTAATCATGCTTACCAAACAAATTAGCAAACTTATCATGCTTACCAATACATTAGCTAACTAATCATGCTTACAAATTACATTAGGTAACTAATCAAGCTTACCAAACACATGAGCTAACTAATCATGCTTACCAAACACATTAGATAACTAATCATGCTTACCAATACATTAGCTAACTAATCATGATTACCAATTCATTAGCTAACTAATCATGCTTACCAAACACATTAGCTAACGAATCATGCTTACCAATACATTAGCTAACTAATCATTCGTACCAATACATTATGTAACTAATCATGCTTAAAAATTACTTTAGCTAACTATTCATGCTTACCAATTACATTAGGTAACTAATCATGCCTACCAATACATTAGCTAACTAATCATGCTTACCATTACATTAGCTAACTAATCATGCTTACCAATACATTAGGTAACTAATTATGCTTACGAAATACATTAGGTAATTAATTCTGCTTACCAATACATTAGCTAAATAATCATGCTTACCAACACATTAGCTAACTAATCATGCTTATCAAATACATTAGCTAACTAATCCTGCTCACCAAATACATTAGCTAACTAATAAATCTGACCTAATACATTAGGTAACTAATCATGCGTACCAAATACATTAGCTAACTAATCATGATTACCAATACATTAGCTAACTAATCATGCTTATCAAATACATTAGCTAACTAATCATGCTTACCAAATACATAAGGTAACTAATCATGCTTACCAAACACATTAGCGAACTAATCATGCTTAACAATACATTCGCTAACTAATCATGCTTACCAATTCATTATCTAACTAATCATGCTTACCAAACGCATTAGCTAACTAATCATGCTTACCAATACATTAGCTAACTAATCATGCTTATCAATTCATTTGCTAACAAATCAAGCTTACCAAACACGTTAGCTAACTAATCATGCTTTCCAATACATTAGCTAACTAATCATGCTTACCAATAAATTAGCTAACTAATCATGCTTATCAATTATATTAGCTAAGTAATCATGCTTACCAATTACGTTAGGTAACTAATCATGCTTAACAAATACATTAGGTAACTAATCATGCTTACCAATTACATTAGGTAACTTATCATACTTACCAAATACATTAGGTAACTAATCATGCTTACCAGATACATTAGGTAACTAATCATGCTTACCAATACATTATCTAACTAATCATGCTGACCAATACATTAGGTAACTAATTGTGCTTACTAAATACATTAGGTAACTAATCCTGCTTACCAATACATTAGCTAACTATTCTTGCTTACCAATATATTAGCTAACTAATCATGCTTATCAGATACATTAGCTAACTAATCAAGCTTACCAATACATTAGGTAACTAATCCTACTTACCAAATACATTAGGTATCTAATCCTGCTTAACAATACATTAGCTAACTAATTATGCTTATCAATTACATTATCTAACTAACCATGCTTACCAAATACATTAGCTAACTAATAAATCTTACCAAATTCATTAGGTAACTGATCATGCTTACCAATTACATTAGCTAAGTAATCATGCTTACCAATACATTAGCTAACTAATCATGCATATCAAATACATTGGCTAACTAATCATGCTTACCAAATACATCAGCTAACTAATAAATCTTACCAAATACATTAGGTAACTAATCATGCTTACCAAATACATTAGGTAACTAATCATGCTTACCAAATACATTAGCTAAGTAATCATGCTTATTAAATACATTAGGTAACTATTAAATCTTACCAAATACATTAGGTAACTAATCATGCTTACCAATTACATTAGCTAACTAATCATGCTTACCAAAACATTAGCTAAATAATCATGCTTATCAAATACATTAGCTAACTAATCATGCTTACAAAATAGATTAGGTAACTAATCATGGTTACCAAAGACATTAGCTAACTAATCTTGCTTACCAAATACATTAGGTAACTAATCCTACTTACCAAATACATTAGGTAACTAATCCTGCTTAACAATACATTAGCTAACTAATCATGCTTATCAATTACATTAGCTCACTAATCATGCTTACCAAATACATTAGGTAACTAATAAATCTTGCCAAATACATTAGGTAACTAATCATGCTTACCAATTACATTAGCTAAGTAATCATGCTTACCAATTACATTAGGTAACTAATCATGCTTACCAAATACATTAGCTATCTAATCATGCTTACCAATTAAATTAGGTAACTAATCATGCTTACCAAATACATTAGGTAACTAATCATGCTTACCAAATACATTAGGTAACTAATCATGCTTACCAATACATTAGCTAACTAATCATGCTTACCAATACATTAGCTAACTAATCATGCTTACCAATACATTAGGTAACTAATTATGCTTACGAAATACATTAGGTAATTAATTCTGCTTACCAATACATTAGCTAACTAATCATGCTTACCAACACATTAACTAACTAATCATGCTTATCAAATACATTAGCTAACTAATCCTGCTCACCAAATACATTAGCTAACTAATAAATGTGACCAAATACATTAGGTAACTAATCATGCTTACCAATACATTAGCTAACTAATCATGCTTATCAAATACATTAGCTAACTAATCATGCTTATAATACATTAGCTAACTAATCATGCTTACAAAATACATTAGGTAACTAATCATGCTTACCAAAGACATTAGCTAACTAATCTTGCTTACCAAATACATTAGGTAACTAATCCTACTTACCAAATACATTAGGTAACTAATCCTGCTTAACAATACATTAGCTAACTAATCATGCTTATCAGTTACATTAGCTAACTAATCATGCTTACCAAATACATTAGCTAACTAATAAATCTTACCAAATACATTAGGTAACTAATCATGCTTACCAATTACATTAGCTAAGTAATCATGCTTACCTATACATTAGCTAACTAATCATGCATATCAAATACATTAGCTAACTAATCATGCTTACCAAATACATTACCTAACTAATAAATCTTACCAAATACATTAGGTAACTAATCATGCTTACCAAATACATTAGGTAACTAATCATGCTTATCAAATACATTAGCTTACTAATCATGCTTATTAAATACATTATGTAACTAATAAATCTTACCAAATACATTAGGTAACTAATCATGCTTACCAATTACATTAGCTATCTAATCATGCTTACCAATTAAATTAGGTAACTAATCATGCTTACCAAATACATTAGGTAACTAATCATGCTTACCAAATACATTAGGTAACTAATCATGCTTACCAATACATTAGCTAACTAATCATGCTTACCAATACATTAGCTAACTAATCATGCTTACCAATACATTAGGTAACTAATTATGCTTACGAAATACATTAGGTAATTAATTCTGCTTACCAATACATTAGCTAACTAATCATGCTTACCAACACATTAACTAACTAATCATGCTTATCAAATACATTAGCTAACTAATCCTGCTCACCAAATACATTAGCTAACTAATAAATGTGACCAAATACATTAGGTAACTAATCATGCTTACCAATACATTAGCTAACTAATCATGCTTATCAAATACATTAGCTAACTAATCATGCTTATAATACATTAGCTAACTAATTATGATTACTAAATACATTAGGTAACTAATCATGCTTACCAAAGACATTAGCTAACTAATCTTGCTTACCAAATACATTAGGTAACTAATCCTACTTACCAAATACATTAGGTAACTAATCCTGCTTAACAATACATTAGCTAACTAATCATGCTTATCAATTACATTAGCTAACTAATCATGCTTACCAAATACATTAGCTAACTAATAAATCTTACCAAATACATTAGGTAACTAATCATGCTTACCAATTACATTAGCTAAGTAATCATGCTTACCAATACATTAGCTAACTAATCATGCATATCAAATACATTAGCTAACTAATCATGCTTACCAAATACATTACCTAACTAATAAATCTTACCAAATACATTAGGTAACTAATCATGCTTACCAAATACATTAGGTAACTAATCATGCTTATCAAATACATTAGCTTACTAATCATGCTTATTAAATACATTAGGTAACTAATAAATCTTACCAAATACATTAGGTAACTAATCATGCTTACCAATTACATTAGCTAACTAATTATGCTTACCAATACATTAGTTAAATAATCATGCTTATCAAATACATTAGCTAACTAATCATGCTCACCAAATACATTAGCTAACTAATAAATCTGACCAAATACATAAGGTAACTAATCATGCTTACCAAATACATTAGGTAGCTAATCATGCTTACCAAATAAATTAGCTAACTAATCATGCTTACCAAATACATTAGCTAACTAATCATGCTTACCAAATACATTAGCTAACTAATCATACTTACCAATTACATTAGCTAACTAATCATGCTTACCAATTACATTAGCTAACTAATCATGCTTACCAAATACATTAGCTAACTAATCATGCTAATCAAATACATTAGCTAACTAATCATGCTTACCAAATACATTAGCTAACTAAGCATCATTATATGTAATGTAATATTTATTTGGTTTTCAGTCCTCCCGTTAATCAGTTGTTGTTCTTTAGATTTATTCCATGTGTTGATTTTTTTCAACAACTTTTCTCACATTCGAAAAATCCTACTGAGCTCTAGTATAAGTAATTACACCGTCAAAGCGGTGTTAATTTAAAACAAAATGGAAACAAAAGTGATGCAGACACAAGTTTAATTAAATAATGGAGCCTTTACACGCTCTCGTATGACCTATATGTTACATAGTCTCTGTGTTGGCGCTTTTTGTTTCTCGAGGTCGCTGTTCCCATCTCTCTTGATTGGAATAAAAACAATCTTCATAGATCCCCATCAAATGGTAACGGTACTTTCCCTCTTTATTATCATCGACGTAATTGCTATATTAAGAGGCTCTTCATGGTAATAAAAAGATTGTCGATTGCTGAAACACAAAGCTTAAATAATTATAATGTTAACAAATTGAAACGAAATACATGTGTTGATTTGAATAAGGATTCCATTTTGTTTAGTTAATCATCAACATATGGACAGCTCATTACGATCCAGCAATATGGGGTGACCCGTGGATGTTCAGACCTGAACGTTTCCTTGACAACGGTAAACTTCTGCCGGTAGAGCGCACACTGAGACAATCGTTAGTGTAAATTAACTAATATTTAGTGACGCATCCATATGAAGGCTTGTTTACGAAATTATATATAAGCTGGCTTACTATATTGTATCCTTACTTTAAGTATGCACTGCTCATTAGCATCAGAGATTACGAACCAACCTTTTTCTGAAACATTTGCTAAACAAATAAAGCTGCATAAGAAAACAAACAAATATAAGGTCAATAAGGTCAACCAAAAGCCTATAACTGACCGAGAATATCTAAAATTGGGTTAGTGATATTTTTTTGTTTTTTATCAGTCGTTAGTATTTCTTTCTTTCAAATATGTTATGTTTTTGTTTACCCGTATGACATCTCATTCACATCGCACCATCTCTACTGCTGGTTAGGTTTGAATAATTATATCATTATTATATCAGGAAGCTAGTATTTCTTAACTCAACATTTATCGATAGCTATACGATATCGCGACCTTGGTAAATTGGGGAAGCTTGTGCTCGTGAAAAGAAGTTGTTTAATTTAATCATTTCCATATATCCTGTACACCGAATCTGATGAATATTTCTTAAAGATTGAGTATCAACACCATTAAATACGGGTAACATATTACATTTATCTCTGATCACTTTAGGTATTTGTGTATTTCTCTGTGTAATATAAATTATATTTGTTTTTGACTGCCTCATTGTTTTATCAGCATCATATCATCATAAACAACTAAATTATTAATAAATCTATCAAGTTCATCAACACTCGGCGCATCATCAATATCAGTAATACAATTAATAATATCATCACCATCTTCTTCCGAAACATTTTGCATTCTAGTTAGAATTATTAAGTACTTCGTCACATCGCTGATCATCTATAGCTGGTGCTATTAAATACAATGTATCCCATTTCAACCACCCGATGATCAGATTGAGCAATAATTGAGTTTAACCAGTCCCAGATGGGCCTATTATTATCCCTCCGATACAATTTGGTAGCACTGTATGTTGCTTGACTGGTTCATGCTTTCGTGTCACTGAGAATTCAATGACATTCATGCTATGCATATAAACTAAATAATATAAATTTATAATGTATTCGATGTAGATCTTCTACTCCTACAAGTGGATTGACAACAATAATTGACAAAAGTAAAAGACACGCACTTTCCGGAAAATGTGTAAAATGTTAAAAACATATATATTTATTTCGACCAATAAAGTCGGTGGTGATATCGATATTTTTTTAAGGAAAATTACCAGGAACTCCTTGTCCTAAATACACAGGATGAAAGCACTTTCCTAAATTTAATTAATGTGGTCCTGGAACTGGACTTTATATTCGACTATTCGACTTGGTAACCAAAATCAACCAAGACATGGAGAAGAAAAAAATATATCCAATAAACGCTTTTTATAAAGCTTGTCATATGTATGATGTTACCTATATAAATTATGATTTACCAAAAAATAGACATATCCCAGATGTAAAATTAATTCATGCATTAAATTTTATTTTAAAATATTTAACAAATCATTACCTAATAGTTTATACGATCTGCGATGAGAGGTAAATTATTTTTTGGAGCTGGTAATTAATCAACCTATTATTGTAATGGAATCATTTTATCAAAACCATATTGGAAAGTTAAATCAGCTATTACTCAATTCGCCGATGCAGCAAATGGTACACGCGTTGTTACTGCAGCGTGGTTAACACTACATGCAATATAGCAAATTTATCTTCCACCACCGAAACGAATTCAGTACGCAGATTTTGATGTCCGCACATATAATGAAGTTCATCAAGCAGATAGTTTGTTTTTCCACCCAGTTTATACTATCAGACTTGATCAACATTCCATTACGCATTAACTGTTATTGACGTAGCAAGTATGTATCAAGAGGCAGAACCATTATGAACAAAAGCAGCAACTGAAGTTTCTGCTTTTGAACGAATTTATCAACGAGGATATAGTTGTCCTCGTTGATCCTGGCAAAATATTTCTTGGTGCAGTATCGTCATTGATGAAAACATAAAACGTCCAAATAAGAACAAGACATACTGCAGTTCAGCGCAATCTGGCGACTGTTTAACGATTTAATCGAGCAGTTATTTAGATATCAATACGCAAAGGTAATAATTCAAAACGATATGAGACCTCGTGAATAGGTTTCAAGACTACCAAGTGTTATAACGTCATTAAATAATGAGGTTGTTCGTGTAACATTTATGAAACCTACCAATGCGATGACAACTAAATATATACCAATAAAACGAAATAATTATGAAAACAACTAGTATTAGGTAATGTGACTGTAAGGTATTTAAATTGACCCGGTGAACTTGAAGGCGATAACAAAGAGCAACTGATCCTATTTGGAGTGTAATCACTCGAAACATATCTAATGAGGTAAGATCTACTTGTAGCCTTTCAATTTATTGATAGATTCAGCAGTTTCGTACCTAGGATTTGTACTTTAGCAAATGCAAGTAATTTCCGAAGACATGCGATTACCACCGCATTGACTTAAGTTGTACCTCGACATCGATTACACTCAAGAGAGGTCGGCATCACATTTTCGAGCGCATGACCAAGATTAATATCAATTCAATCTAAGGTCAATTGTCACGGATCATTACTCGAGTAAGCCACAACTTTACTGCATTACAGCTCGCACATTCTGTTGTTGTTTTAATGCCACGATAATTTTTGCGTCAAGATCAAAGTCATGCTTACATTGTTTATAACTAATTAGTTTTTTATCTTATGATGTAATCACTAATAACTTCGATGTTGGTGCCAGTAACATTTGCAATAACCCTCTGCAACTGATACTGCGAGATAAACGGAATTTGACCATTCAGTACGATCATCAACGATCCAAACAACTGCATCAGTAATAGTTATTCCTTTAGTCGAACGTAGTTTCATTGCGTATCCTAACGTCCATGCAGTTTTGTCCATTTTTAGTGCATCTTCAACAACATTGACAGGAACATAGACAATATCATTAAACACAAGATTTTGTTTTCTTGCCTGTGTCAAGGATCCTGTTATATCAACTTCAATATTTTATTTGCGTATATCTGTTGATCGATGATACAAACGGTGCTACTAATATTATAATTACTATTTAGTTGTTTTGTTTGTTTGCTTGGTTTTTTTTTGGGGGGGGGGGCGGGGGGTGTTTATATTCTAAATCTGTCGGTTTTATCGCTGGTATAACACATTTCAGCATTATTGAAGGGATATAACTCTTTCAAGGACACGTTCAATTGTTAAAGTTATCTCCATATATTTTATTCGTTTATAAATAATCTACATGTTTTGTTTTGTGCCACCCCTCCCCCTGCCATCGTATTCCTGAATATAACCAAATCATTATTTTCAAAACAAAGGTATATTACTGAGTATATCAAAACACTATGGGAAACATAACACATTCTTAGACGGTTACGTTATTCGTCAATGGGAGTCATTGGATTAAGTCTAATAATTAAATCTCGGACTATAAAGGAAATTAACTGTATCATGACTAAGTATAACAATTAAACGTTTCTTGTATTTTACCACTAGTTTCACTTTAAAATGAACTACTTTATTGGCTGTATCATTTTGATTGTTTTTCTAAGATACATTATTCTCATGTTTCGAGCTTCATCTAGAATTGTCAGCGAAAATAATTAATACAAATACAGCAATAAATAAACCACGTAAAATTGCGTGAACAAATTTTGGATTTCTATATATTAGTTAGCTTATATATCAAATAACCTTTTATATCATTAAGGATTCTCCCATTCATTGCTCTTGATCCTCTGGACTTTGCTAGAATGTCGATTGGCAGTTTAAAGGTTTACATGGGTGTTGTGCCGTCCTTAGGATAAGGTAATCAATTTAATGTTGGTATGTGTAAATATATCGTGCCCTCTGGACTTGCTAGAATGCCGATTGCCAAGATAAGAGTTTACATGAGGGTTGTGTTGTGTTAATATATCGTGCCCTCTGGACTTGATAGAAAATCATTTGGCAATCTTGGAGTTCACCAGTTCTTCTTTTGTAAATATTGTTATTTTACACACACACAGACACACAGATATATATATATATATATATATATATATATATATATATATATATATATATATATATATATATATATATATAATGCATTGCGATAAAAAAAAATAAAACATGATGTTATAGAAATATCTGATCAAATAAATTATGAAAAATAATTTGTGATTTGGAATCATTGCAAAACAAACGTTTGGAGATAAATATACGCTACCATTAGAATAATGATTCATAAAGTCCATTCAGTAAGTTTATTCCGATCAATAGCTACAGTCAAAAGTAGAAGTGAATAAATTTGTATGTCTCTCACGGGAGATCGAGAAAATTGTATCAGGATTATCTCACGAATACGGAAAAAAGATACTATTAACACTCGTATATGACAATTAAGAAAGATTATATCAACGAGTTAGGAAGCCCTTGACGAAGTCAAATGTGATTATGAAAGTAAAAACGAAAATACTTTCGAAGTCCTTGACGAAGTCACAGAAGATTAATAGGATATGTAATACTTATTCTGATAATAATAATTCTTCTACTTTCAAATTTATTTTTTATTATAGCTGATAATATTTATCATGCAATGTTTTCTGTTTTTCGGTAGAATTTTCGTATTTTGGTTATATTTACATTATCAAATTATACAAGCAGAGAAGAATAATATAATACGTATTCTGCCCATGATAATTATTATGTAATTGTCTGATTTCACTAAGAGTTTCATTATTATAAGTACCATATACCACATCAAATTATAAAATCAGTGAACCATACAATTGATATATTTAGTCTGATATGATATTTATTATGTCAATCTCTGTTTTCAATAAGATTTTCATTATTTTAGCACTATTTACCCTATCAAATTATACACTGAGACTGCCTTGTCTTCGTTAAGATTTGGTAACTATTATCCCCTCAAGTAATACAATCAGTCTTGTAATCATGATTTTAGTACCGTTTTACCTGAAATATGGACAAGAATCATTAAAATCATATTAAAAATATAATAGTTTTATTTGTTATTATATGATTTGTTTAATGCAATTGTCATTCTTTTGGGAACCAATATATTACATATTTGTAAAACCTTAAAGATGGTCAGGACCAAAGATCTACGATCTTAAAATCGTTAATATTTCACAGAAAGATTCAAATTTAAATGTTTGCATATATTAAATAAGTCAATTGTTCTAACTGGTCAGTATGTTTGAAATGTATTCGCGTTAATAAAATATTCTGACATCGTAGATAATTAGCTTAGTAGGTTCTTGCACAATGAAACATTCAGGAGGTACTTGGAGGGTGAATGTATATAAAATATAACCTAGCTGAGCTTGATATGATTTCAAAGATTAGCCCGATAACTGCCATCAATTTCATAACCTACAAGATTGATCGCAATTGTTGAAGTTATATTAACAATTCCTGGTGAAATATGATGACAGCGGCCGTACGGATCATTGTTATAATTGAGAATAACAGCTGGTGGAGTCATTGTATTCCACCACGAGATGATTGTAGTAAAGTTTTCATTAATAATATCATTAATTGATATTATAAATGTGTCCGTTTTAAATTCTGACAGTACGAAATTTAATAAATCCGCATCTGCTATTTGGAATGATTAGGTCTGACACAATTTGATTTAAATGCTGTATTGTTTCAATGATTTTCTTGCTAAGATCATTATTAGGAAACTCCAGAATATAAATTTTAAATAATTGGACTATTATTTTGGAAATAGTTGTATGTTCAGTTTTAATTCAATTTCCCAATATGTTCAGATCTTCATATACAATAGAATTATTGATATTGGAGTTGTAAGGAATATATCAGTAATTGATTTAGGTGGGGGCTGAAGGAAATAATTTTTAATTATTCAAAACAATATATCCAACACCGCTAGTTCATGGATACAAATTTTGATATTTTGGAACATTTATAAACTTGTATCGTTCGTAGAAAAATCATCTCGTCCGGTTCTGATAATTTGTTATAAACATGTTCAGCTACAGGCCATCCCGACACTAACCTGATTGATGATTGGTATATATCAACGGCATACTCTAGCAAGTTTATTTCAATCGCGTCTGATAAAGTTGGTTCGTGAACAGTATTAGCTATTTTTGATTCTTTTTCGGTATTTATATTTACATATATTTATATCTTTGCTGAAATTCATCGTTGATTTGTTTAATCTGATAACTGCCTGATGTAATATAAATAACTATCTAATCGCGAGTTCCATTTGGCTTTTGGTTGTTACAAATACAAGCGAATTAGATAATGCAACGCACCGAATGATTTTGAACTAATATTTTGCCAACTATGATATATTCGTAATTGTGAAAGCGTATTTTTTTTTTACTGAAGATAGAGTAGGACAATCGACGCTAAATTAAGTGTTAGTCGAACTTGCTGATATCATCGTTGTTGTTGATCGGGTTGTATTAGTGACGATCTGTTGTGGTAGTTCTTGTTATGACGACATTACTATTAATTTGTTTCTTAATCAGACGTAGTCATTGACTCGTTATAAATCTTAATCATTTCTGTGAACTCAATATCTGACATTATGCCGTCGCAAAAAGCCTGTTATAATTTAAAGCATGCTAGCGTCCCTGAATGAGATTATTTTGACTCGTATTTTCGCTACATATATTTAATTTTTTGCCAATTTTATTAAAAACATCAGCAATTGATGTTAGATTGCAGTTGAAACAAAAATTTTTATAATTATTTCCATTGCTGGTAAAGGTGTTATTGTTGATAGTAATATACCTGAACCAATTATAGCAGCGGACGTTGAATATACAATTATATCACCAACAACTACACGTCTATGATATATTTTAATTTCGCTGTATACGTATCAACGATAATTTTGATTTGGTTTTGTTAATCACGCACCTGATTGTATCTGTACTATTGAACGCTGATTGGGAAGCTTATTATTTAGTTAGGTCGCGGTTGAGCGATTAATTAAATGTATCAGTTATAAATCAAGCCAGGTATATTATCCTCAGGTTCAACCTCAATTGTTACTTCTTTTTTTTGATCTAGTAGTACTAACATAGATCCATAAGATTATGTTAGCGGATAACGCCGTGGTATTGTGGTGGATATTGTAAATGTGGTAACAGCAATCACTGACAACCTCTATAACCGGTAACCTCAGCTCTGTGTGTAGGACGATATTTATTAGGTGGTGACTATAATACTCGTCCATACGCTACAGTATATACTATGCTATCGGTGATCTGTTTATGTCAACGAACTTAATATCAACGACTGATATTGGTGGTGCCACTCCATACGAATCAAAATAAACAATTCCACGTGGATCAATCGCGTATGCAATCCACTGAGTGCCTGGATCAGAACTATTATCAAGATTAATGATACCGGTGTCAGCATTGTTTAGTTGTTTTTGTAATTGGTCACGCATAAAATCATCTCTAAAATTCTTGATATCTAGATGTAACGGCATTAATGAAATGAAAATTTGACATTGGAAAAATACGTTTTCCGTTTAGCGAAGTTTCTCTGAATGTCTTAGACCTTTTCCGTATCAGTGAGGGGCATCCTAGTAAGTTTAGACATATCCGTTCTTTTAAATCCTTTCCTTTTGCCTTGTCATTACAGCACCGATTCCAACAGTACCACGTGCTGTTGCTATTGCGAAGGCAGGAGTTGCTGCTGAAATTAAACCTGGAATAGTTGTAACAAGCGGAAATTACTGGTCCGCGTTACGCATTATCTGTGATCATCTTATGTGTTATTCATTTCTATAATTCAAGCGATCTTTGATCATTGTGATAATCGTCGATTAGTTTATCAATTAATAATTTTTGGATAATTGTTTCTCCCTCTTCCTCAATACGAGGTAGTTTAAATGGCGATGTTTTATTCTGGGATAATCTGTCTCTGGCTAATGACACTTTTCTAACTTTAACTTGTGTCTCAAATTCTACCTTTTTATCTTATATTCACCAGTAATTATAGATATATTATGGTATTTTCAACAAAAGGGTTGTATATTTTTCTGAACTATCGATGGTGATTGGATCCAATAACTTATAACAATCAAGATATCGTGCGGAAACCTCTATGGGATCCTTTAGAAGTTCCTTGAAGCATTCTACGGTAAACATTAGTGGCGAGTTTGATCAGGACGTCTTAATAAGATCGCTTAAATTCTCAGACTTTGTCAATACCATCAATTACTTGTTTCATTTCATCCTGTAATTGAACAGCAGCTATTGCACCAGGACGTTCTCGTAAAGTCTTGTCTGTTTGCTTAATTATCTCCGCTATTTTACCAGTTTATTCAGCATTTTGTTTTAACGTAGAAAAAGTAGCTGAGTCAGCTCTTTCAGTAAAAGGCTTAAATAATTGTTCTAAACCTTTAGCAAATTCAACGTGAACTTTTTGTCGTTGCTGTAGTTTTGCCGGACAGAATCAAGATCAGCAAGATATGTCATTGTTGCTTCTAATCGTTTTCGAGCTAATCAAGCTGTATAAGATTCCTTTGCTGGTGCTCCTTATGTATTCATCAATGATTTAATTACTCAAATCTAAACAGCAGTAGAGAGGGTGCGAAATCAATGAGACGTCATTATGGTAAACCAAAACATACAAATTTGAAGAAAAAATCCATTAACGACTGATAAAATAACCAAAACAAACTAACCCAATTAGAGAAACTCTCGGTCAGTTAGACGCTTTGGTTTGGCGTTAGTGACCTTATAGTTTTTCATTTTCGTAGGAATCTATGTTTTAAGCAAATGACGTTTTAGCAAAATGTCGGTTCGACATCTCTGCTGCTCCATTATTATGTAAGCAAAGAACACTTACTCTATTCAACGAACACTATGCTGTATTTACTGCCACGAATATTCTATTAAATTACGCTCGAACAGTTAGACTTAATTAGTGAATTAATAAGTTTATACAGCTTAAATAAACTAAATGTCAGAACATATTTGCTAAGACATTAGCTTAATTATATCAAATACGTGTAAAGTGACATGATCAAGTTATTTTTTTAGCATTATGTTCGTACTTGGAAAACGTTTGTTTGCAGCGCGTCACAAAAGCCAGTAAAAGTGTCACTCTGTTTCGGATATACCCTAAAATATAGTAGGTTCTTAGTAGTTATTTAGTTCTGCTGGAAATATATTGTGATCCATCGTATAACTAGCTGAAGGTCTTCGTTATTAAGTCCGAAGTTCCATTATTTTGCCCACGTGTCTTCACTATCGTACGATATATTACAGGACGGATTTAAACATCGCCATTTTAACATACAATAACACCAACCAACCTAATTATAGGTGGTCATAATGAATGTTCGTACAGATCGGTGTATGTGTATGTACGTCCCTTTATACAATATTTATACAACGATCTAATGGGCGGGGAAATACAATTCTGTGTTGAAAGGCTGCGATAGAAAATAAAATTAAAAGAGATTATCATTTGTGACATTTTTTAGTCTCTAAAGCTAGTCTTTAAATAAACACCACTGTATATGTATCGTCCCTGCTATTTCTTTATGTTCAAACTGAATTGTTTAATGTTTTAAATTTAGACTTGTGACCTTTGGATCAGGAAAAAGGGTTTGTGTCGGGGAAAATCTGGAAAAGTCTCGGATCTTTCTCTACCTGACGACACTTATTCAGATGTTTGACTTACTTTTGCCAAAGGTAGGTACCGTGCCTTCGGATGACTCTCGGACGTTTCTTCTTATAGCGGCTCTCCGACCACATGATTAAAAGATGCGATTAGGAGTCAGAAAAATAATGTTTGTCCTTAAAATTGTTTTGTGATTTTGAAGAATAAACACTTCGCATGAAAAATCCATTTACCAGAACTCCTCATGTTGTACTCTGATCTTTAACGATTAGAAGTTAATTAATACCTGTTTGAAGGTCACCTAATATGCAGTCGCCACACTCAGCTGCAACTCTATATGATATATGATAGTATTACCGTAATAAACTAGATTTAATGCATTTGTCTCTTTTAGAATTATAATATAGGCATGAAAGTTGTAAGAACTAAACACATTATAAGAATCGGAGTTTGGGATTACATTACCAATAAATGAACGATTTTAATTTTAATTTACCTCAGCGGTATTAAACAACCATTAGGGCCACATAAGGGCATTTTTGAATACCCTTGTGCCGCACTAACTTTGGTATCTTTCATGACACCTTGCGACGCCAATGATTTTGCGGCCCATATGATACGTATTGGCGATGCATGAGGTCCGTGGGCTGCGTCTTTGAGACCCATCATTTAACTGTTGCAAAAATAAAAAAACAAGCAAGGCCATCGGTGCTAATAAATTATAGACAAAGAATCGAATCTCTCTTGAGTACGACCTAAACTTATGCAACATACATGATATCATCACAATATGTGTATGTAAGTATCTCTCTCTCTCTCTCTCTCTCTCTCTCTCTCTCTCTCTCTCTATATATATATATATATATATATATATATATATATATATATATATATATATATATATATATATATATATATATATATATATATATATATATATATATATATGTGTGTGTGTGTGTGTGTGTGTGTGTGTGTGTGTGTGTGTGTGTGTGTGTTTATTGTTACGAATATTTGATTTAAATAATTTCTTTTTTTTTTGTCAGATTCAAATTTGACATTTTGGATTAAAAATTCATTCATTGGGAATTTTTTCAAGAAATTTTCACTCTACAAGTAAACAACAGATGTTAACCTCATTTTCTGACCTTGCTTCAGAGTGTAAACAAGCTTCTAAAATGATTGGTTCATTCCAAGGACATTAGAGCTTTACCTTGAAAATGATTGGTTGATTCCAAGGATATCTTTCTAGATCATACTGTATACGTGACTTTGCGAGCATGGGTTCGTTATGTGACCTTCTAGAAAATCACGTGACCCCTTCCTGTTTACGAGGGAATCAGTATATAGCTGTGTTTTAGAAGCTTACGGCTCAGAAGTTAGTCTGGGCTTTATAATACAAAGATGTATGTGTTATTGTTCGAGTGTAAATTATTTCAATTCGTTAGGAATCAAGAGGAATTTATTGTGTTATTTATCTAGAAATTACTCATGCTCATTTGAATTATTATAAAACTAAAATTGACTTCATCACGTGTCATCACTTGTCATCGTCGTCCATATTGGATTACATCGTCAAGATGATTTGAACCGGGAACTATTAGGACATGTGTTTATCAAGACTCTTGCAATTCCACTAGTGGATTATATTGTGAATTCTCTTTTGATTAATTTTTGGACTTGATTCTCTAAAACCGTAAGTTTATTTTATTTTATTTTATATTTGTACTCAATAAATTGTTTGCTAAATTTTACAAGCTAGTTTTTTTCACATTTTTCTATGTTGCTGCTTATTCGAGCCTTTGCACGTAACATATAAATTGAGAGCTATCGTCCGAGATCGAAATAAATTGGAATTTGGCAAAATTTTTCTCAGAAAACTTGTTTTAAATTTGCATTTCCCTAGTGTTTGAAAATTTTTAAATCTTTAGTGAGACTGACAGGCTTGTATTAAAATGACATCTAAAGTATAAATATTTGTTTCTAATCCTACCCAGGAGCAATTATATCTTTTCAAAAAAGATGAGTTGATTCAGCTTGCCGGAAAATATGATTTTTCTGAAGTCAAGGCTTCTTTAACGAAACAAGATATGAAAAAAAGTTTGGTCCAATATTTGGTAGAAAAGGATGCTTTGGAACAAAGTGCTTTGATTTCGGTCAGTAAGTCTGCATCACACTCTGACATTAAACTAAAGGAATTAGAATTAAATTTCAAGATGGACTTAGAGTTGAAGAATCTGGAATTTCAGGAAAAGGAGAGAGAGACATGAAAGGGAGAAATAAAGGCAAATTGAATTACAAAAAGTGCAGATGCGGATTGATATAGAGAGAGGGGAGAAAGAAAGGCAAATTGAATTACAAAAAGAACATAACATATGCGGATTGAGAGAGAGAGAGAGAGAGAGAGAGAGAGAGAGAGAGAGAGAGAGAGAGAAGGAAGAAAGGGAATATCAAATTAAAATGAAAGAAATAGAGCTGGCAAGTGAAAATCACTATCATACTTCAAATCCAAATTTAAATTTTGATTTAGCAAGGAATATTAGATTAGTGCCCCCTTTCAGAGACACAAAAGTAGACAAATACTTCCTTCGTTTTGAAAAAGGTGCAGAAAATTTAAAGTGGCCAAGGGAGCGTTGGACTCAGTTATTGCAATGTGTACTCACTGGTAGGGCTAGTGACATTTACACTTCACTGTCTGTTCACCAAAGTGGTGACTATGATGTGGTTAAAGAATGCATTTTAAGGGGTTATGAGTTAGTCCCTGAAGCTTATCGGCAAAAATTCAGAAATTACAGAAAAGAAGCTGGACAAACTCATGTCGAATTCGCTTGAGAAAAAAAGCAGTTGTTTGATAGATGGTGCTTAGCCACGAAAGTCGAACAAGATTATCAAAATCTCAAGCAAATTATATTAATTGAAGAGTTCAAAAACTGTGCCCATAGTGATGTTAAGTCTTATCTCTCTGAGCATAAGATTAAAACCTTGGAAAACGCTGCTCGAGCTGCTGACAAATATTTTTTGACACATAAAGTTCCTTTTGTTAACAAGACTTCTACTCAACAGTCTGCTGGCAGAAAAGTATTTCCGCCTAATACAAGCCCTTTTAAAACTCAAACTCTTACAACTTTAAAAAATCAAACTTCAGAAAAGCTTGATTCTAGATCCTTGTCTCTTCCGACGTGTACCTATTGCAAGAAAAAAGGACAAGTTATTTCTGATTGCTACAAATTGAAAAATAGGCATCAGAATCAAGACAGACCTGTTCTAAATGCTCTTATTTCCAAGAGGTAAAGGTCACAATCATGTATTGAAAGCAATACATTTGTTGGGTCTAATAAATCCCAGTCTGATTTTATTATGGAGAATTATGAACCATTCATATCGAAGGGTTCTATATCACTCTTGGGTGATTCAGCCAATCCCACCCCTATTAACACTTTAAGGGAAACGGGAGCTTCTCAGGGTCTTTTATTATCAGGTACTTTGCCTTTTTCTGAGAAGTCTTCTTCTAATGAAAGTGTTCTTATTCAGGGAGTAGAGTGCCGCTTTGTTAATGTTCCTCTCCATTATGTAAATTTGTCATCAGAATTAGTGTCAGGACCTGTGACAATCGGAACAGTCTCGGTTTTACCCGTAGAGGGCATTCATTTATTGCTAGGCAACGACTTAGCTGGAGAGAAGGATATGGTTAATCCACTTGTAACTGACAAGCCTGATTTGGATCAGAAAGTTGATCCAATTGAAAAAGAATTTCCTGATACATTTCAAGCTTGTGTAGTTACCAGAGCTATGGCAAAGAAAGCTCTTGAAAATGATGTTGATGAATTCAGTATTCCTTGAGCTGACACGTGTATACGTCAGGCTTTTGATGAGGTCACTTTTACTCCTTGTTTGAATCAATCAGAAGGTATTGATCACAGTGATCCTCTTTTAACAACTAATTCTCTTTATTCTGATCAGGGTGATAAACGACAGTCACTTGTCGTTGAACAGGAAAACGATCCTGAGATCTCCTGGTTGTTTCAAAGGGCCATAAGCGAGACTGAAACCATTGATGTTCCTGTCTGTTATTTCATTAAAAATGGAATTCGTACGAGAAAATGGAGACCTCCCGAGGTATCTGCTGGTGATGAGTGGTCGGTGAACTATCAAATAGTAGTTCCAAATCCTTACAGACAGGAAATACTTAATCTGGCGCATGAAACTCCTTTGGCTGGTCATTTAGGGATTAATTAAACTTATCACAAGATCTTGACTCACTTCTTTTGGCCAAAAATCAACAGTGATGTTACCAAATACTGTAGACCTTGTCATACTTGTCAAATGGTAGGTAAACCCAATCAGAAGATACCTAAGGCTCATCTACAACCTATTCCTGCCTTTGACAAACCATTTAGTAGAATTATGGTAGATTATGTAGGTCGCTTACCCAAGACCAAGCCAGGTAACCAATACCTGTTGACCATTTTGTGTCCGTCAACAAGGTTTCCAGAAGGAATTCCTTAAGGAATATAAATCTAAAACAATAGTAAAAGCTTTGATAAAGTTTTTTTTACTCAGTACGGCCTTCCCAAATCTGCTCAGTCTGATCAAGGTTCAAACTTCATGTCTGGAATTTTTCAGCAAGTTATGAATAAATTGGGCATTCAGCGATTCAAGTTAAAAATGAAATTATGGTTTGAAAGAACTATAATGGAGAGAACTTTTGAGTCTGATAATGGAGTTGTGTCACTCTTGTTCATTCTTCATACTTTTCTTCAGATTAGATATCACGGCCCTTACAAAGTTAAGAAGAAAATGAATTAGTTAAATTATAGTATTAGTGCTCCTGGGATCTAAATAAATTATAGGAGTACCAGTATATTGAAAGAGATAGCCATGTTAAACATGTAATTAATTTAGTTGTACCTGTCCCACTCAGTGACGGAATATCATCATATTCTACTGATATTGAAATGATGACTGATATTGAAATGACGAATTTTAGTAATTCAGAAATTATGAAAAATCTAGATCAGAAACTTTCACATTTACAAGTGCAAGAAATAAATGAACTGAAACAATTATTATTTGAATATGAGCACTAATTTCCAGATAGTTCTACAAGGACAAACAATATTTTTCATGACGTTGAAATTGAAAATTCCAAACCTGTTAAACAACATCCATACAGGATGAATCCACTCAAACAGGAATACTTAAAAAAAAGAAATTCAATATTTGCTGGAGAATTATTTTATCGAGCCCAGTAAAAGTGATTGGAGTTCACCATGCATACTTGTTCCAAAACCAGATAAAACTTTCCGTATGTGCACTGATTAAAGGAAGGTGAGCAGTGTGACAAAAACAATTCATTCCTATTACTAAGAATTGACGATTGTATTGATAAAATTGGGAATGCCAAGTATGTCACCAAATTTGACCTTCTGAAAGGATTTTGGCAGATTCCACTAACGGAAAGAGCAAAGGAAATCTCGGCATTTGTGACTCCAGATGGACATTTTCAATATAAAGAAAGTACATTTCAACGTCTCATGAATATGATCACCTCTGGTCTAGAAAATTGTGATGCCTATATAGATGACGTCATCATCTACAACGATACCTGGATAGAACATCTAGCAACAATTCGAAAATTCTTTGACATACTCACTGATGCATGTTTGACAGTTAATTTATCTAAAAGTGAGTTCTGCCGTGCTAGTGTGACTTTCTTAGGATATTTTGTGGGACATGGACAAGTTAAACCAATAGATGCTTAGGTTGAGGCTATTTCTAAATTCCCTGTGCCTAAAAATAGTAATTTAATTGTAGCTGTTCTTTCCCGTGTATAAATATATTATATCATATAAACTGTATAATTTATACGAGGTCTTTTAACCTCAGATGTATTGGTTTGTGATAAAAAGAAAGTTTTATCATATAAACCTTTCTTTTTATTTTATGGGGGAAGGTGTTACGTATATTTGATATAAGACATTTATGTTTATTTTTATTGTCTGTTTGTTAGATTAAAATTTGGCATTTTAAGTTTTAAGATTCGTTCATTGAAGGGGGAAAGTTGACCTGTACTTTTACTTTTACATAGTAAACACCAGGTGATGACCTCATTTTCTGACCTTGATTCAGAGTGTAAACAAGCTTCTAAAATGATTGGATGATTTCAAGGACATTACAGATTTATTTTAAAAATGATTGGTTGATTCCAATGACATCTTTCTGGGTCGTGCTGGTTACGTGATTTCTTGAACGTGAGATTGTTCTGAGAGATTCTGAAAGGTCGTGACCCCTTTCCTGTTTACGTAAAAAAGAAAAATTATTGTATGGGAGAGAATAGTTCAGTAAAAGTTGCGCTTTTATAATATTAAGTTGTGTCTTCTTTTTGAGTTACCGTGTACTGGAAATTGTGTTTGGAGCAAGAGGAATTATTGTATTATTTATCTGGAAAAGAATATGTGCTCATAGATTTTCATTTGGATTATTATTATAAAACTAAAACTGACTTCATTACGTGCCATCGTCGTCCATATTGGATTACATCGTCAAGATTAGAACCGGGAACTATTAGGACATTTATTTATCAGGACTCTTGCAATTCCACTAGTGGGTTATATTGTGAATTCTCTTTTGGATTAATTTTTGGACTTGATTCTCTAAAACCGTAATAAAAAAAAAAATTTTATGAAGATATTTGTACTCAATAAATTGTTTGTTAAATTTTACAAGCTTGTTATTTTCACTTCTTTTTATGTTGCTGCTTATTCGAGCCTAAGCACGTAACAATATATATATATATATATATATATATATATATATATATATATATATATATATATATATATATATATATATATATATATATATATATATATATATATATATATATATCACATCTTTAACATTCATTAAATAAAACTGCAGACTGATTATGATAAAATGTATCAAATACACGTTCAGACTGACTTCAGCTAAAACTACATAAATAAACTGTATTTACCTGATAAATATGTATTTATTTCTTTGAAGGATAATTGCTTGCTAAATAAGTATTTTGTATCTCAGATGATGTGTTTGATGAGTAAAATTGTTAAAATCAAATATGTCTTAAATCCAGTGTTTTTTTACAATTAGAAACGGGCCTTATTTCGATACTGTATAACAGGCCTTGAAATCGAATTCCTCTATGTAAGGGTTGCATGAGTACAAACTATTGATACAGTTTATAAACATTTGTGAGGTTCTCATAGCCACATACTGTCGTTACAATCAGTTTTGCTTGCACAGTTATCTTCTGCAACGGATTGCACTTCAAAAGTAGGCCAGGGTTATATAACCTCTGTACAGTCTTGACTTTGCTGCACCTGTTGTAAGCAAGCTGACGGAGGTATCAAAATGATAGCAATATGGTTGGCAGTGATCATTGTTGCTTTGTATGTTCTCTACTCATACATTACTAGGGTGAAATATATTGCCCCAGGTCCTTCAAATTGGCCTGTTTTTGGATGCCTCTTTCAACTTGAATCGAGTCGTCTACACTTCAGCTTTGACCGATGGGCAAATAAATTTGGACCCCTAATTTTATGCAAGATGGCCGCTACAAACGTGTATGTGATCAGTTGTCCTCGCTTGATCAAGAAAGCATTTGCGGAGAAGAGTTACTCCGATATTCTGAATGACCGACCGGACACATTCTTTGCAAAATACATCATGGATGATTCAAAGGGAGTAATATTTGGTGAGTGTCTTTACCTTCTCATACTCCTCTACCAATTGCATGTTCCTCGTCCCTGCCTTTGTGTTTTCATCTATGTTTTCATCTATGTTTTTATATTTTGCTACACCTCGGTATATATAAATCCTCATATTCACAGCGTTTACACCAGTCTCCATAAACACACATTAATGTACAGCAATTGTTAGTAATGGATAGTATTGGGAAGTAATGGAGATGATAATACTAAGAAAAATTCCAGGAATGTAGTAAATGAATGGAATAAGGTTTGTAAGATTTATAGATAACCCTGTTATATACTTATATCCTTATGTTATTCCTGTTTCGTACCTTATTCTGGTCTTCATATCTTTATCTTTTGTTTCTTAATCTTGTACTGTTTTCTTTCTTGCATAATAGCTCAAAATCGAACTGTTTGAAGCCTTTATACAGACGAGATTACTTATGTAACAAACAGAACTTGTAGGCACGTTGACAAATATAGACGTATCTGCTCCAGGTTATTTTATAAATGATAAAACGTGATGACGTTACATGCGGTAAGTTATATAGATTACAGTATCTGTACAATAATTACAAAACAATACAAAAGTTTCACAATTGAACTGAACCGTGATCGATAAGAATTTTTACTACTAAACGCTTCTTAAAAATGCAACTTTGTATTGCTTATATAATCTTTATAAAACAACAAACAAGAATAGAAAACATTTTTACCAAAGACACTTTCAGGAGTGAAATACCAATAGCAGTGATAAAGGATGCGAACTTAATGAAATTAGACAAGAATAAAACTATATTGACAATCTTAGAGTGATCCCAAATTATATTATATTATAACAGAAGACCCACCCTGGCTTGTTTCTGTCAGCAATTGAAGAATTGATAGCGAGATGCAAAGCTCCTAACCCAAGATGCCGACAGTTAAATTAACGAATACAAAAAAAAAATGTAAAATTCAAATAAACGACACTTTAATGTTATTCAGTAATAGATAGTCATTTCTAAAATAAACTTCACTTTTGATCCCCTATCACTCGTCTTTCACTTGACCAAGTGACGACCTTTTTCATCATCTGACTTATTGTGATATATTTTCCTCCTATCTTGTTTTCCTAATCATGTTTATATTGCTTCTCTGAACTGACACATCAGTTCCCTCCTGTCCGTCTAACTTCTGTCTCCGTTCGTCCTTTTCTTTTTTCTCATAGAGACTCTGTATCAACTGCACTAAGCTATTTACTTCGGTCACCTACAATTCATCTGGTCCTTAAAAAGCTTCCTGTTCTGAAGATCCTTTTTAACTCCCAGACTAACCTGTTTCCCGCTAATTTTAAATGACGCCGGAGTAGCTTATCTTCCCTTATACTTTTCGCAAGAAAGTTTAGTTCTCAAAATAATAGATTAAGTTTTGCAATTCTAATGGTTGATTTACCCGTGCTTTACATAACTAGCAGACACTGCTACCCCTGCCCCCCCCTCCTCGGCATTTTTGTCAAGGGTGGATATACGACCCATATTTGGATCTTCCTTTTATGACATGTGTTATGGTATGTATACACACACACACACACACACACACACATATATATATATATATATATATATATATATATATATATATATATATATATATAACCTAATTGGGTAGTCCTCCAACACATCATGGTGTTTGCGATAGTTGTATGCATCTTTGTGGTAACATCTACAAGATCCACCAATAGTATACTGAGTCAAAGGCTTTTTTTTATTCACATTCCGCACCCCTCAAGTTTTGAACCTCGTCATACTCATTATTTTGAAGGAAAATACGGACCGACCTTCATTCGTTTGAGGAAGATCATGTACAAAGGCCTGAAGATGTACGGGGAAGGCGTCCAGCAGTTCGAAAGCATGGCGCACAAGGAGCTGGACAAGATGATAAAGAGTATATCAGATTTAGGAGGAAATGATTTCGACCCAAAGCCATTACTCTCCCGCTCACTGGCCAACCTCATAGGGATTCTGGTAATCTCTCTCTCTCTCTCTCTTTCTCTCTCTCTCTCTCTCTCTCTCTCTCTCTCTCTCTCTCTCTCTCTCTCTCTCTCTCTCTCTCTCTCTCTCTCTCTCTCTCTGTATTCATACATGTATCGTTAATGATTTTGTCCCTCCGTCTGACCCTGACCTAAATACGCGCTACTGTAGGTCGGTAGGTAGAGGAAATATATTTAATACATTATAAAGGAAGTTGTATAGATTCCTTGAGGGTCCTTGATAAACAGAACTTACCACAAACTAAAACAGGTCAGTGGTCCCTTTAAATGTCCTCGAGGGGCTCACTCTGTAAAAAGCCTTGCATTTCACCTGAATACTTCTCGACCGCTACGGGAAAAGAAAAAGATTCGTAAACTTTTAGTTACTACTGAACATGTCATTTGTATAGCTCGTGACTTAACACCCTCACTGGATTTACTTACGTGCCGGAAAAGTTGGGTTTGCAAGGCATGGACCAGCGAAGTGTTATGATCCTTAATTCCAACGTCCAGTGAAAAAAAACTTTAAAACCTGTGTTAGCAACATTGTCAGAAGAAGAACACGACACTGAGGAAAACCTCTCCCTTCAGGACAGGACAGAAGTGTCATGGAGATTCCCGAAAGACCGTTCCGGGAGGACACATGTGTGACTGTACTCAGTCTAGAGACAGAAAGAGCATTACACACTGTCCTTCGTACACCTTTATTACCAAAACCATGTTGTAGTCACTTCTTAATATTCGACTTTGATCGTTGTGATGTGTATTTTATCGATGTATTTAACCTTTAGGCTTTAATGTTTTTTTGTCTTTCGCGTTGTTCCATCTTACACATGTATTGAAAATCACGTGTCTTGAAAAAGGATAAAGATACTTGTCCTGTCTGTCTTCGTGTCACACGTGACATTCCCTGCAGCATGGCTACTGCTGATGTCTCTGCTTTCTGTGCCTCCACCTAGATCGAGCTAGCTGGATGGCCTTGCATTTTTGCTAACTATTTAACATGTTAGTTGCTGGACCAAGCAATTCAAGCAAAACCGAATTTGTCAAACGTTTAATTGATCATCTACCTCAACGGATCCTGTGGTGTTACAAAGAGTGGCAATAGGTGGATTGTCTCTATTGCGAAAGCCAAGTCGATTCCATCGTCTTTGTAAAAGGCCTTCCTGGTAAAGGCGACCGGATCTTGTTTGACCCCAGTCAAACCCATTCGCCCAATTTCAACGACATGTTAGGAGAAGACGAAGATAAACTTAAAATGAGAGTGTCATGTACAACACTAACACTTTGTTTCAACAAGTAGAGTCCATCACACCATCAGTCTCAATGCTCATTACGTCCTCTTGTTTAAATGCCCTAGAGATAAATCGCATGCGCAAGTCTTAGAAAAACAGTTAGAAATGCCTTGTCTGATTCAGTCGTACGACGATCCCATTCAAATTTACGCATGGATTTAAAACCTACTATTCCCGATTATTTGCAATTTAGTACCCATTTGCTTTACCACTGGTGCCAAGACAGAGGTTATGTAGTGTAAACGTCTCCTTTATGGACCTAACAATAACAAAACACTTTTTAAAATAGAAACCTTGGATACTTTGGGTCTGTCTCACACAGCGTCAACATGAGTTCCTTTCACTCTCATCCTCCCGTCAAATTGTTTCGTGCCTTGTACGACATCAGTCGTGAACACATCCACAAATATGTGCTTGTGTCTTAGAAGCCATTCTAAAAGAAGTCGTACGATGGTTTACGCTGACAGCACGTCAATTACTTCAAGGCAAAATTTACTTTCCACATCCAACTAAGGGCTTCTTGAGAGCAACAGAGTAGCCTTGACGAAAAAACCGATCCCCGCATCGACACTCAAACCAAGAAGCAAGTCATTTTAAAATCTGGAAGTATCGGTTCTCTAGGAGGTGTCATCATTCATATTCTCTATACAATTTCCCCATAGCCACAAAACTGGCCCATCCTTGTTCAGGTCCCCTTGTCCCTATATAGTGTCATCTTCAATATCCCATGTCCCTAAACAGTCAAATTTCCCTTGTTCCTATACGTTCCCATGGTGTTTTTCCTTATACTTTCTCATTTGCCCTACGGTATCAATATTTGTCGTTATGTTGTATGAGTTATATATGTCTATATCTCTCCTGATTTGATCTCTCCATAGAGTAGCGCGTATTTAGGTGATATCCTGGCCATATTTTTGTCATTGTCCAATACCGTAAGGTCATTGTCCAGTACCGTAAGGTCACTTCCATTCCTATCCAACACAACTTTCTCTTGTTTGTGAACAGCCCCATATAAATCTTGTCTGTAAACGTGCCCACGGGGGTCTGTAATGTATTTTTATATTATACGTAAACAACACCCATATAAGATTAATGACTGAATTCATCCTCCTTTTCAAAGTGTAGTTTTAAACTCCGACTGAAACGTTTCGAAACGCACTTAAAATAGAATATCGAATGACCTATAGAATATCACATGACCTATAGTCCTATAGAATATCGTATTACTCATAGAATATCGTTGCACAGAGAACATCCAATTACTTATGACCTATAGAAAATCGCATGACCTACATGACCTATAGAATATCGCATGACCTATAGAATATCGTATTACTCATGGAATATCGTTGCACAGAGAACATTACTTATGACCTATAGAATATCGTTCTATCCATATAATACAATTAGCTAAAGAATATTGCATTACCAATAAAAATATCGTATGACCTACATTTATCTTTTGAAAATTCAAATGTCTGTTCGGCTTTTTAACTTGGACATATATGTGGCTTGTGAATCAGGCTTATTTTAAAAATATCAATCTTGATAATGTTTGTATGGTTCATTATGCTTATTGATATCAGACACATGGAATAAAATGTGTAATCTACCACTGAACATTTTTATGGTGTTTGAAGGGATGGATTTCAATTTCATACACAGTTAACAGGATCCATGGTGGACGAAAGTGACACAGATTTGATATGGAAATACAACAACAACGTCAACGATACATTTGAGATGTCGACAGACGTTATGCTGTATGCGTTCCCTTTCTTACGTTTCATGCCGGTTGAAGTGGGTCGGAGATACAGACGTACAATTAAGTCAAAGAAGGAGCTGCTTGATAAATACTTCTTTTTGCACAAGGTACTCACATTTATGTAATAATCTATTTTTTATTTATTTATAAGCGGCAAAAGAAAACAGAATGTTCATAACTTTATGTATTGTATGTGGTTTTCTTTACAAGTGATTAAATTCCGAGTAGAGCGTACATGATCGTTATGTTTTTGCATAAAATAAATTGGAAATTAATTAACGTTCATGATTTTCCTAATGGAATGGGTTTTTGATACGAAGGAAAAACGATGCTACATAATTGGCAAGTATTATTGCTATTGTTTAGTACAACACTCCTTACCTGTAGAAGCTAAATGCAGTATGAGCACCTTTTCTTGTTTCTATGTTTATGTAATTATAAAACCAGACTAAGCTTAGCTAAACATGTGTTGAAAATCGCTACTTTATTTTTGAGTACTTCGGTAAACTGATTTCATTTTAGGTTCTAGCCACAAATTAGTTAAACCTATTACAACACACACCTCATGAAATGGCGAGATAATAATGCACAAATTGTTGTACCTCATGAAACTGGATAATCTCGCAGCTTTATCTTGTTACTTAAATTTAAGATAAATATACAAGCTAAGCAGTTTACGTATAACAACCCAATCAGGTTTCCCATAATCATAAAGGGAGATAATTCGCTGGGCAATGGTATATCAGTCAACTAAAGTCACCAAGTTGAACTCTGCACAAAAAGTTAACGTCGTTGGAGATTCATATAACTTCGCTATGTAGCGATTATTTTTAAAGAAGCACGTACATGGTGGCAAATTAGTAAAACTTAATTCTTCCATCTGAGAGTCACTATTTTTCTTTAACCTAAATAATATATTTACTATTCAGAATTTAGTTTATCATACAATAATTGACGCTATGCGTTTTAAAGTAATAAATGCTGTTCAGCATTTCACCTAAAATATAAAAAAATCGCGTATTTACTATTCAATGAATCACATAAATAAAGAAATATGCGCAATGCATATTGATAAATTTGAATTCTTCAGGAACTATTCAGATAACTGTATTGGAAAATGATTGAATATCAAACGCAGTTGTGAAAGTCGAAGTGTGACTATTACATGCTTAAGAGTATCAATCAGTATTACCCAGAAATAAAATGAATTTATATTATTTTATAGAGGTTTTGCCAATAATGTTTAATTCCTTTTATATACGATAATATGAAATTATTGTATAGCCTAAGTAAACATTGATTAAAACTGCTACACAGCAATTCAGACTATATGAACTACTTGCTATTCGACAGTAGTTAGTAAACTATTTAGAAATCTGGTTTAAGTTTTTCTTAAATCTTCTTACAACGAGAATAAGCTGTTTTGAGATTATTTACTTTCTTATTATTGCTCATTTAAATTCGAGTTATTTCAAAACTTGGACATGAATTCATTCTGGTGGTTACCATTTTGTTTATCCTTGCGCAATGTTCACACGTAAGGCTTCATAATAATATATGAATATTTATTATAAAGTAAAACCTAGCTTAATTTTTCTTATTAACTATTTTCGATCATATCATAAAAAACATAATGATGGGCGTCTTTGTTACTTAGATGATTTGAAAATGTGCTGTCTCTATATGTCATGGGGCTATTGTAAAAGTCATTGGTTGGCTGTCCGTTTTGGACGTTTGTGTGGTAGTAGAGCCATCGTTTGACTGAGCGGAGACGATGTGTTGGTGTTTCTACATAGTCTGTGTGTTGGGCAATATCGCATCTGCAGAGCTGTTGATGGTATCTGTCTTGGACTGATATGTGTCTTAACTGTGATGTGTGTAATGGAACGGTTGTGACAGCCTTTTTTCAATGTGCGTGTTAGAGTGTGTGTGCTGGTAATCTGTAGAACTGCTGGTGCTGTTTGTATTGTCAGATGTGGAACTGTGTTGGACGTGTGTTAGTAGACGTGGTAATGGTTTGTAGGTTGAGTAGTGATTTCTGTGTGACTTGGTATGTACCTCATGTAATGTTGTCGGTGGTGACGTTGCCTCGGAGTAGGAATGTGGTTATCTCGTGTTGAATGACCAAAGTTCTGGGGCTAACGGGCATTCAGGGTACAGAGGAGTCCTATACATATTTTGATAGCGTGGGAGGTGCCACGGGGGTTCGTTACCAAGAAAAGTAGGAGTATAATCTGCAAACAGTATAACAAAGGGAATAAAGAGTCCGCATCCGTCCATAATTATAACCCCTGCTGGTTTATCCTAATTGCCTCTGCTAATTTCTGCTGACACACTTCGTTCCGTTTGTGACAATTCGAAGAAAAAGCAAGAGTTGTTCTCCGATTTTGACTTTTGGACAAGAATCGGCTCGACAATGCAGTCAGCATTGATAGTCTTGGATTTCACCATCGACCCAAATGTAAGATCTGAGCAACCTCGAGTCCGCACTATATATTGTTAATGTACCTTTTCATGAGTTTTAATTTTGGTGGCATCAACAGAATTGATTTTGTTAATTTTGGATATCTAACATATTTTAACATTTTGATAATTAGCATTACTTACGCTAGTATGTTTATTTTACTATGGCACAATAACAGTATCCATTTATTTCCTTGCCACTGTCTGCTTGTTTGTAGGTGTTAAACTACATATATATATATATATATATATATATATATATATATATATATATATATATATATATATATATATATACACTCTCTATTTAGAGATTCACATTATCAGTTTGTTATATTGATTCACATTTCTCAATTCTCAATTTGTGAATGCATACAGAACGTTTGAATAAGAAAATAAAATTTACATCTTTACAGGACTACTTACAACCAGAAATGGTCTCCTGTGCATTCTACTTGTTCTTCTGCATCACCACGATATTGTAGATAACATGTATCAAGAAATAGTCGAAGTTGTTGGTTCAGAAAGATCTCCAAGTCTTAAGGATAGACCTGCCATGCCTTACGCAGAAGCAGTAATACAAGAAGCACTGCGTTACGTCACACATGCACCTCTAGGTGTCCCCCACGGGTATGTTTCTTTCTTTTCTGAATCTGCCATGGCTTAGACGTAATGATGATTTAAATCTTGCCCAGTTCAGGAAAGAGTGTCTTTGGCATGCCCTGTTACTCCAGTTACTTTACACAATATGACCTTTCACGTGTTTTGTGCATCTAAACTTCTAAAGGATGAGGAATGGGTTTAGGTGCACGATGGTACGAATATTGGATAGTGTCTTGTTGATATTAACGACCTTCCTCCTTTTTAATGTATTCATGATTCTCACTAGCTTCAAATAATATTCTTTTGTGTCAACTGCCAGCCATCGGTCGGCAGTACCAATGTCTCGTAAGTGAATTTTTTGTTTCTGAATTTGATGGATACTATTATTTCATGCTTTACTTTCATGAAGTTAAGAAAGTTAAACATCGGTTTTAGCAAAGAAAATATTCCTTCCCTGCACGTAAAACAAAAAACTCAAAAACCTTTTTTTTCACCCCTAATACATTGTACAGAATTCTGAATTAAATATTTCATGTTGCATGCTAGTTGTAAAGTGGGATACCCTAGCGACAATGGGACAATACTTTACGGACCACACTTGTGAATGTCTGGCGACAAGGGTTTTAACATCACTCTGGGAACGTCTGTCGATAAAGGGAATTTAACATGGGGACTATCTGGGTAGACGATGCTACGTTTGGCTACATCTTTCATCAATCCTGGGTCGGTGGTTCTTTCCGGGGTTTGTCCGGTTTCTTCCTCCACCATTAATACTGGCCGCCATGTATAGCCTATATTGTGCTGAAAAATGGCGTTAAACCATAAAAACAAAACAAACAAACATCAATCCAAACACACTTTACAAAATTCCGTCACAGTGTGGAGTCTGTCTTAAAATCCAAAGGGAGTAGTCTGTGACGTCACATTCTTAACAAAGGTGCACTAGCGTATGTGCGCCGTGAATCGATGCGACAGTTTTCAGTCATGATGGAAACTACGAGGACAATGAATTGGGGTGCACCGGCCGTGGAGACAAGAAGCAATGTTATAAAAGTGAATATTAAAGTCAACACTAGTTTACTTCCAGAAGAGACCAATTGTAGTTTGGATTTAGTGTATTTTCCCTCCTCGCCGCAAGAATTTGATCCGGTACCAGTATCTTCGCTACCTTCTCCATTTTACCATACGTCGATAATTTTAAACAGAGACAGAAAGATGAACTGGATTTTTTTTAAAGCAACAGAAAGAAGCAGAACAAAAACTTTTTTCCTTGAACAGCAACAGCATGAAGAAGAAGCAAGAAGGAAACGACAGAAATAAGAAGAATCAGTAAAGAAAAAATATTTAGGAGAAACGTAGCACAGCGGAAGTCAAACGGTAACAGTACGTTTATACATTTTGACTGAGTCCAGGAGTATGACACAAATGTATCAGACTTCTTTTCTGCTCCTGTTATTTCTTAGGGCAGTTTGGAGACCAAAGTCGATTCTCTTTACAATGATAACTGATATCTTGACTTGTGTCTGTTCTGGCACCTGTTTTTCTTTTTGCAAGGTCTGGACATTATGTAGCCCAATGTCCTTTCTTGTTACAGATATAACAAGTATCTTGACTTTTATTTCGAAAGGAGAGGGAGTAGCCTTTCGGCTTGTCTGAAGAAAACTTTCGTATGACAATACCCAAAGCTCTGATCAGAAGTTCAACATGGGTAGGCTATTCGATTGTTCTAGTAAATTTGAGTGAAATAAATACTGGAAGGTTAGACACTGACCCTGTATTTATACACGTATCTGACATGAATATATAGGGGGTTTCACGGTTTCAACTGAGTTACTGATCGTAGCGCCTAAAAGTACCTTCCTTAGCTCCAATGCGCATGCCCACAAAACATTTTCAGTTCCGGATAGTTTACTGTTCCACACTTGATTAGCGAAACATAAAGCCAACAAAGGATATCAAATGATGAACTAAAGTCAACACTAGTCAAACTAATTTTGTTCATACTAGGAGAATAATCAGATAATTATATTCGGTGTCCATACGTACATTATATCAGATAATTAAATATTTACTTTCCATACTTTCAGAATGTAAATTAATTAAATTAAATACACTGTCCATATTATACCTGATAATATAGATTCATTATCCGTAATTTCAGATACATTTGTAGGAACATTTCACCTTGCTCTTCGATTTTAAACATTTATTGCACATTTTTGGCTGCATAACATTAAAGAAAACAATTTCAACAATTTGCATTTTTGATATGTTGATATATCTTTTTTTCTCAGTTACTTTCGCAAGGCTAATAGTTCGTTTATAACACGAGATAAGAAAGTTATAACACAAGCATCTGATATGTAATGCTAAATTTTTTAAATCAGAATTTTTTTTTTTAATTTTAAAAATGGAACAGTATTTTAATGTATTCAGATGAATTTGACAAAACAATAATAACATTAGCTATCATAACGATAAAGGAGTGTTATTAATGCTGATGGAATATTTATTTATATTTGGCTATAAAAATGGTACAATTTTCAGATTAATGACATTTTAATTTGTTTCATTTTCGTTTAGAATTTTGAAACATCAAGTATCGGACGGTACATGCAATAACTTTCAAATTTGCTGGGGTCTTTAGACAAGATTTCTGATTGCCACCTGCAAATTCATTTATAACAGCCTTCTTAAATTTAGATTATTTCTGCTTAACTTTCCTTGCATTAAAGATGTAAGTTTTAAAAATACAATCATTTCATAGATGTCATCCTATTACTTTGGTTCGTCTTTTAAATCAATATTAATCAACGTGACCGGATGTAAAATTGCAAACAATATGATTTTAAAAAAAGAGACTACTTGTAATAAAAAGCTATACAAGTCAATAATAAATGGATACTCAAAACTATTCATCTTTGTTGTCTTTATCTGTCAGTCATTCGTTCTATCTTAGCATCATATTATACTCGTTTTTTACCTGAAGTATGTTTATGTAATATACCTATGCGAACACATTCATTCGAGGGTATACATACCCAATGCACTAGATGAAATGTGACAGATACACATACAGACAGACAGGCAGATAGGTGAGAACCATATATGTCATATACATGCATAGTGTCTAACATAGATATTTCTCCAAATGATATACTCTAAAATTTCCATCCGTTCAAGGAAATAAAATTAGAATAATCGTCAAGGAGACTCGTACGTGCGCCTGTCTGTTCAAACACGGATGACATTTGTGCATTTTGAAAGTAACTCAAGTTATTTAATGAAAAATATAATTAACTTTAATACAAATGCAACAGTTTAAATCAATAATAAAAAAAACCTTAAAAACTTAGAATTTTTTGTGTTGCCGTTCAACATCAACTTACTGCTATGATTAAAGCTGTAAAGAAAAATAAACATATTCTCAATATTCTTCAAGCGAGATAAATTGCAAGAACCTTTTACGCAGCGATACACTTTTTTACACAATCAACTAATACAAACTAGTACATAATGTTGTAATGGAAAGATAATGAAGATCTGAAATGGTCAGGGAACATTTATTTAAAAGCTGGCTGCAGCGCATGTTAGTGAAAAAATTAAAGATGTAACAACAATTGATCAAATATTGATATAATTTCATTTTAAGATAGTGAGATATCGATCCTGCTTGCAAAATTTGAGCTGTTTGTCACATTTTCCTGATCTACGTCTGCCGTCTTTAATTATTGAACTATCCGGAAGTGAGCTGCACCGATACGCTCTGTGGTGAGCTAGTAACCGTGAAACCCCCTATAGTGGTCATGGCCTTCAAAATCGAGTCATTTGACTTTGTGCAATCGATGAAACGATCGCATAATTTTGTAGGGAACGAAGAGGATAATAAAAGACAAGAACGTGATTTATAGCCTCGCACTGTAGCTGGTCTTGGCTCAAATTCATGCCAGTGATTTTGAAAATGACACAAGTGAGCTTCAATCCAGACCTAGAGAATCGACATCCAAGCAAAGTTTGCCAGTAATCCCTGAAATGTACTATCACATTGGAAAGACAGAAAGGCGTTCCGCTCGAAAATTTAGAACTACGGCTTACACGTACGCGGTGGTGAAGTTAAAAGGTTTTAAGACCATCGTACCTTTGGAGAATGCAGAGAGTTTCATTACCGAGGAGTGTGATTCTTTGTTAACTTCACTGAAACAGAAATGTCAAGCCAAAGAAGACGATCGTATAAGACTTTCCATTCATCACGATAATTTGAAGTCTTCCGTTTGGATCGAGTTTAGCAGCCCAACAGAATAGACACCTTCCAAAGTCATCGACAAGATTCAACACGTGCAACAATCCAGTGATACGTTTCACATCACCAATGGAAAAACGACACTGTTCATGACCTACTTTTCTCTTTCCCAACGGACAGGACGCAAAATGGTGTTTATGGGCAACAACCTTCGCAGCACTAAAACGAGTCATGTCTGAATTAATAACACTCAAGACCAGATGTGTTTAGCCCGTGCCATTGTCGTGGGACGAACGAATGCCGACAAGAACGACATAGTAGAATAAAAACGAGGTTGGAACACTAATCTACGATTGGACTGAGCCAAACGATAAAGAGAAGCAGAAATCCTGTTACAGAAAGCGACGATATCCAAAGACACCCCCTGTGGCATTACAGAAATGAATCAATTACAAGACGTATGAGATCCATGCTACACTTTGAAAGTACACCCTCAAGAAGTGCGCTGACCTCTGTTGTTTCGAGGCAAAGACTTCAAAACGGCAAATAAATTCACGTCTATTATCACCATGAACATTTAGAGGCTATTACCAGTATCGCCGGATTTCCTGGCTATATCAATCGAGAGCAACACAAACATTGTGGATCGAAATGCAACGAATGTTTAGCCTCTCAACTCTGTCTGGACAAAGGGCAAGAACTAGTGCCTTGCGCAGCTTGTCAGATCACTTTGGTCAGCCCTGCAAGTTGCCAACAACATTTGAAGATGCAAGGTTCTCAGCAGAAAAGTGCTTGTCAACTTATGAGATTGTGCCCTACATGTGGACGAGGCAAGTGAAACGCAAAGAACATTTTAATCTGTTATCAAGTTGATACGACGCAAAGACATTATAATAATGGCTTGTGAAACAGTTTTTCTACGCTTTTGAGCACCCAAAGATGCGCCATCACAGGCGTGCACACGGTTCCCATCGTCGTTCTCCTATCCAAAAAAACAAAGGAAACGGAAAAAGAGAATCTCTTATCATCCGAAACACCGCTTAGCCAAACATCGACGTCATGCCCTGGAAAGACGCAATCGTCCAAAGAAAAGGAGAAATCACCAACGGGTATGATTAGTTTTGGCCTAGATCATACAATCAATATGTTTGCACATAAACGATTGAAGAAAAATATTAAAAAAGGAACAACCAAACGGGAAGATTTTATTTATCAGACCTTCGCAGACAACTAAGATTAGACACCTCTCAAGCCACGTACTTCAGTGTATTTTATTTTGTGTTTATGATCCTGAACACCTACACATGTCACCTCAAAGACGTGCACACCACTACCATCGTCGTTCTTTTGTCCAATAAGGAAAAGTAAAAAAGACAGTCTTGTCCTCCAACAAAACACTTAACCAAGCATTGACGTCGCCCACAGAAAAGACGTAGTAGTCCGAAGAAAAAGAGGAGCCACTAAAGAGGAGGTTGCTTTGTTCATTTTGGAAAACACATTGTCACCATTTTGACGAAGCCATAGCCCCAAAAGAAGATACAGGGGGGGGGGTGCCAAGTCATAGACGTCAGTGTATTTTTGAAACGAGCAAACAAAGATGTCAGCCAGCTGAAAACATCTTTATTCTCTCCCCAAAGGAACGGAAAGGAAAGGACTACCTCCCAGTTTAGCCAAACAAGGGGACGTGTTGTCCGTCCTGTACAAAGCCTCTCCACCCAATGCGATAAAAAATCATTCCAACTGCCTCCAAAGGTGTCATCAATACCGTGTGCGAATGTTGTTGAATGTCTTAAAAGGCACCATACCTATGTCTCCACATCAGAACAAATGCCTAGCCAAACATCGACACGTTCTTCTCTAAATCATCCAGAAGATAATACCCATTCGTGCAAAGAAAATCATGTTGTTGCAACGCGGATGATTTTTACCCATGATGTTAGGATGCTTTTTTGTGCCAACGCATTAGCATCCCATGTACTGGGGATTGTATGAAGTCTTTTACCCGCCTTAGAAGATATAAAGATGAGAGATAAAAGAGACCTATGGAGAACAACGATCTCAGAGGTGCCCTTTGGAAGCGAATGGCAGGACCAAACCTGATTTTCGTACCTTACAAACTATGGATGGAATACAATCGTTGACATGAACAACGAAACCCACAATTACCCCCACCCCCTCCTTGTTTGACCGATATGTCCCAATTAAAACACGACTTGCAACTGTTTGAGGATCGCATCGATTTGTCGGAAACAAAAAAACCGCAAAACTTGAATGTGACCGATCTCTTCAGAGAAGACTTTAAGGAGAAAGAAAAATGGACAGAGAAGTACAGACTTCAGAAGCATCACAAAAAGAGCAGCAGCAGCAACATCAAGAACCAGACAGTGGATTTGTGGACTGTTGTGACGACAGGAAAGAATTATTCTTCTCTTTCCGAAGAAGTAGACCCTATCATGGGAAAGCCTACTGCAAAGACGCAATCTTAGACGATACGAGATTGTCAAAACTCCTAATCAACAAAATACAATCCTTTTCATGGCTAACCCAATACTCTAGAATAAAGACACTAATTAAATTGCCAAACACTGTATGTTTATTTGAAAATAGAAGTGTGTCTTTAAGCACTTCATTTGATCGATTTTAATAGAAGTGTGTATATAAGCTCTTCCTTTCTGTAACATGTCACGTATTCTCTATGTATATGAATTTATAATAAGTGTTTATAGGTAAAAGAGTGAGGTAGTAGTTATTTTTGGTCCGGGCGTTTATTGAGTGATCATATGAACCGTTGTGAGTTTTGGTATCAGGGTACGTTTTCCTTCACGTCCGCTTTTATAGTATATAAAAAGAAACGTTCGTTAGGCTGGTTACCCATAGTTGTCGCATCAACTAAAAGGAGATGAGTAGCAGAATATCGAAACTCTTGGAACTTCAAGTGCGCCTGGATCATGGTAGGCTACTCCTGGTCGAGCTGGCTATGTGTATATGGAGGCCATTGCCGAACAAGCAGAATAGCGAAGGAGCAGTAGAGAAAGAAACAAGAAGAGTAGAACATAAAAACTAATCCGACCTCACTCTTTTCCCTCTTTTCTGTGTGGATTGTAGATTTGTGTTTGTTTTCTCTCTCTCTTCTGTGTAGAAAGTGTATGTGTGGTTTGTTATCCCTCCCTTCTGTGTGCTTAGTAGATATTGGGGTTTTAGATAGTGAATGGTGGTTTGTTTAACCTCGCGTCTGTGTTAATAGAATATTTGTATTTTGTTTTCCATGTGTGGAGAGTATATGTGTGGTTTGTTTTCTTTCCCTTCTGTGTGGATAGTAGATTGTGTGTTTTGTTTACCCTCCCCTCTGTGTGGATAGTACATGTGTGGTTTATTTTCCCTCCCTTCTGTGTGGATAGTATATGTGTGGCTTGTTTTCCCTCCCATCTGTGTGAATAGTATATATTGGGGTTTTTGATAGCATATCTTGTGGAATGTTTTCCTTCCCTTATGTGTGGATAGCATATCATATGTGAAGTGAGTGTAAGTGATGTTTTACTTCACGGCCGTGCTTGACATATATAAGCTCAAGCGTCCGTCATTCGCGCCATTCTTCGGAAAAAGCAAAAATATTCTGGCCATTGAGTGGCTTATGTCACAGAATTAGAAGGAAAAAAAAAACTTTTGTTATGCCTGAGAAATATTTGACTATTTTTGTTGTGCATGCGTAAAACGCTATCTAGGGTGAACAGATGTTTTTCCAGACAAGCGACGGAACCAACATATGTCTCGCCGTAAACTACTTGCGGCTACAGACATTATAATCACGATATGCATGGGTATTTTACCCTGAATATTACTCACTGTCTTGTGAATTTAAGCAAGATTAATGTATTACCGACACTGGTCACTTTGGATCTGTTGATGAGAGCACACGTGGTATTTCTATAGCCATAGGGGTGAGTGATAAATTTATATTTTACTTGATATGCGAAGTTTATTGAGTTTGTATTGTCATATAGTATAATTATTCATTTATTACAACGCATATTTGAAACGTTGTGAACTGTGAATTTCAAGTTGCTATTAAGAGTTTAATGTATTAGTATTTTCCAGAACTCATTATTATTACCAATTTAGTTTTATTGTAGCTAATGAGGATAACGAGTCTAGCGAGTCTAACGGGTGTAACGAGGCTGATGAGTTTAGCTAACGAGTAGAGCTGTCTATATGTATATACGTATGTCTGTACATGTGGTTGAGCCACGACTGTAGACGTAGCTAATACAAGGGTGCTGTATACTGTCTGTACGTGTGTATACATATGACTGACTGTACATGTAGTGAATCCATATAGGGTGCGAGCGGCCGATACAAGAGAGGGCCATAACCGAGGAACGTGGTGAAACTGTGCGGTTTAACGGTATATGAATCGTGCGACTGTACAAGGGTCAAGAAGCATATGTTTTTCCAGTTGTTGTTTCACTTGGTATATTTGTATTTACATGAGATTATTTTGAATCTTAGTTAAATTCCAGGAAATTTGTGAATCTTACTGTCAGTGCTGAACATTTGAAACGCATTTGGAACCTTGAGATTGTTTGAATCTCAATCCTAGTCTATACGTGAAATTACGTGAATATCTTAGTGTGTACTATTATTTGAAACTGAGGTTTCTTGAAGCTGTATATCAGATAGACATAATATTATTGGTTTATTTTCAATGAGTGAATGTTAGTATAGAGCGATTGGATCAATCGTATGTTGAGAGCGTGTGAGAATCATTGTATCTTCATATATTTTCCTGTACTAATTAAGTTAATACATTTTCATCTTTCACACATTGTGTTTGAGTTATTCATTTCATCCAAAACCCACTCGGTTTAAATTCTGCGACAGCTTATGTGGTGGAAACGATTGAAAACTTAAAATATCCAGGTACCCTAGACTTTGTGAATGGTCTCAAAGTGGTTAGACGGCTGCTTGCAAGATGTGAAAGGTGTTGGAAGTAGAAGTCCAGACAATTAATAAACCTGGACAGAAGAAAGAGAGAAGAGGTAAAGCAACAAAGAAGGAAGATGACTTTGAGAAACTTGATTTGGATAAAGGTTCAGGAACAGTTTAGAGCCTCGGGATATTGGAAATATCCGGAGTTGGTGAAATAACTGGAGAAAATAGGCGAAGAAGAAGAATACAAAGGCACATTTCAGGGCCACTCACACGTCTCGAAAAGGGTTGCTTTCTTTGCCCCAACCTACAAATTAATTTAATGTCACATGTTTGTACTTAATGTATTTTCCCATTGTCGCAATGGCCTTATACTTCTCATATTGCCAAAATTCATCCATACTGTATCGATGCAGGGTATTGTCACATAACATCTTTTGTGCTTGATTTAGCCTATGGATTTAAGTCTTAAATACAATTATTATTATTATTATTATTATTATTATTATTATTATTATTATTATTATTGGTAGTGGTAGAAGCATAAGTAGCAGTAGTGATAGTGGTATTAATATAAATCTGTATTAACCTTATCCAATAGCAAAATGATGGGAAGTGTCCCGTTTTATAAGTATTTGTTAGTATGTTCAATCCATTTTATATATCTACCAGAGAGAGAGAGAGAGAGAGAGTAGTAGTAGTAGTAGTAGTAGTAGTAGTAGTAGTGATTAAGGTCCTGCATTGAAGTGAAGAGGGCAATAAGTCAGTCGATTAGTATCCATTGTCTAAAATCCCTTGCTTAAGCTCAAATCGCAATATTACTTTTAGTACAAACATGTTCTGTTGTTTTTCTGATAAATCTATGGAGGAGGCAGGTTAACCAGAAATACAATTAAGACATGTTCTTTATGTGGTTTGTCTCAGAAATGGACAATTGTTGGATTTTAATTGTATGGTGCCACGGATGACCTCAATGAAACGTTTTAGCGCCATTTTCATGACGTAGTCAGCAGTAGGTTTGCACTAGTCATGCATCTTCACCGACTAACTTATGTATGCATGCTAATATTTAGACTTATCATGATTGATATGTCAATTTTAATATATCTTTTAAATGCATGGATGTAGATGAAAACATTAATGCAACTTTGAGGACGAAATATTGTAATAGGTGTCGTCTTGATGAGTACAAATGTTATCTATGGGATTTTACTTGTAATAATTGCATATACTGTTAACGTTTATAACATTTAATTTTTTTTTTCTTAGTGCAATGGAAGATGTAGAGTTAGAAGGATATAAGATACCCAAAGGCTCCAAGGTAAGTCATTCAATGTGATACCATTGTCAATGTCTTATCATTTTAATAGATGTAATCCAAGGGTATAGATATACTGGAAAAAAACTTTTAGGAGAAATCAGGGAGCAAACCTACAAGTCCATTTCTCACAAAACTATGCGTGCGATTTTATGTATATCGCTGCAAAACAAAGAGGCACAATTGCACTGTACATGATCGGTTGTGGGACGAACAAAGAAATGAATACCTTAAATAAGCAGAGACATAAGTAAATATAGTAGCTAAGATATAGTATATACACAATCGATATTTTTTTATTTATTACATTTGTACACATATAAGCGCAACAGGCACTATGTCAAGGGAATACCAGTCTGCTCTATTCGTATTTAGAAGGTTCGCTGCATTTGTAACATGTATATCTAAATTTTAATAACCCATTGTGTGTAATTTTGTCTATTTTGTTTTAATTTATATTCACGGCTGTAAAATTGAATTGGTTATTGGAGAGAAAAGGTTTGTTTTAGTAATAATTTACATATTTCATGAACTGTGTACATATTTATATTTCTTTCTTCTACAAACTATGTAAGTTGCTCTAATTTTCATTCTTTGAAAACTACAGACGTTGGGTTTTGATGAATTTACTTCATGCTAAAAATGACGACTTGGAGAATATACTTATTGAGAGTATTAATCGTAAGAAAGAATTATAAATATAAATAAAAACAACTGCATCAAAAGCACAGTAAAATAGTCAAGGAATTAGATTATACTTTTAATATATTTCTTCTTCGTGTATGTTGTTAGACATAGTCGATTGCTGAAACAAAGCTTACATAACGCCCAATTGTGATATGCAAACTGTGATTCAGCAACCTATTTTCTTACCTTGATTAATGCCCATTATTTCTTGATTATACATGTGTTGATTTGAATAAAGATTCGAACTTTTGTTTCAAGTTAATCACCAACATTTGGACAGCTCATCACGATCCAGCAATATGGGGTGACCCGTGGATGTTCAGACCTGACCGTTTCCTGGACGATAACGGTAAACTGCTGCCGCCAGAGCACACATTGAGACAATCGTAAGTTTAAATTGATATTTAGTGAACCATCAAAATGAAGAATTGTTTACGAAATTATATATAAAACTCCTTTGCTTTTTTATTTTGATTTTAAGAATATACTCATATTAGCTCTAGTCCATTACTATGTATGCAAAGAATAATCACTCTATTCAAAGAACACCGGTCCCGATAATTGTTTGACTTTTTTGCCACGAATATTCTTATATATATAGATTGCACTAGATATTAAGACTTAGTGTCATTATAATTAAGACTTAGTGTAATTATAATTAAGACTTAGTGTAATTATAATTAAGACTTACTGTAATTATAATTAAGACTTAGTGTAATTATAAGTGTATACATCTTAAAAAATTAGATTTCAGAATATATTTGTTGCGAAAATTAGCATAATTTCAAGTAAGAAATGTTCTAAAGTGACATGGTAAAATATATCTGTAACAATCTTGTTCATACCAGGAGATAACTTTGTAGCGTCTTCACAAAAGCCAGCAAATGTGTACTTCTGTTTCGGACATACCCTAAACTGTGTTAGGTTCTCGGTAGTTATTCAACTCTTCTGGAAATATATTGTGATTCATTGTATCACTAAATGACGTCAGAGACGTGACGTCAGAGACGTGTCTTCTTTTTTTAGTCCGAATATCCATGCGTTCGCTCACGAGTCTTCTCTATCGTACGATATTTTACAAGATTGATTTATAATCTCTTTTTCAACATACCATTATACCAACCAAACTACTTATATAGCAATATAAATACCGGTAATATCCTTTATTCGTGTAGATCTGTGTATGTGCGTGTTCATCTCTCTATACATTGTTCATGAAACTAACGCATGGACGGGAAGCAACTTTTTCTGTGTTTATAAGCTCTGATGGAAACAATTTTTTCAACATTATCCTTGAGTTTCATGCTGGATATTCTGTAATTCGATAACACCTGCGGACCGCTCTAGTGGCATAGTGGTTAGAGCGTCCGCTTTGGATGCACGGGTGTTGGGTTCGATTCCTGCCGAGGCATAGCAATGACATACACAAATGTTACAAACATCTGCCTCGGTTGACGCTCAGCATTAACAAATTAGTGTTAGGACTGCATGGCCTGGTGTCAGGATAATGCAGCTGCGTGGGGCATCGTGCGGATTGATGCACCATTGTTTGATTGTCACACTGCAGACTTCGTAGCGATATGACTGACAAATTGTATAACGTGCGATAAAAATTCAAACTACACACACACACACACACACACACACACACACACACACACATAGCACCTGTTACATTCACCGGCATTTGTGACATTTTCCATTCTGTATAGAAATGCCACTGTATGTGCATCATCCCTGCTATTTATTTATGTTCAAACCTGAATTGTTTTGTTTTAATCTAGACTTGTGACCTTTGGAACAGGAAAGAGGGTTTGTGTCGGCGAAAACCTGGCTAAGTCACGGATATTTCTCTACCTGACAGCACTTATACAGAAGTTTGACTTACTTCTGCCAAAAGGAGGCACCGTACCTTCGGATGACCCTCGGGCTTTTCTTCCTGGAGCGGTTCTGAGACCACAGGATTACATGATGCGATTAACAGTCAGATAAAATTAATGCTACCCCTTCAAATTGTTTTGTTATTTAGAGGAATAAACACTTGGCATGAAAAATATGTCAGATATATTACAAATGCTGACTGGTACTAGTCACGTGATCTTTAAGTGAATTATTGCCTTTGTTTAATGTCACATAAGATGCAGTCTCTACATTCAGTTGCAAGCCTATGTCTGATAGCATTACCGTAAGAAACTTGATTGAATGTATGTTTTCTTTTTATAGTTGAATTATATACATTAACTCTGTAAGAATTGTGTTGTAATATGTCATTAAAATTAGTTTTAGAACTGTATTCTAGTCATTATACTATTTCAATATATGTTTGTGTTTGTTATTTACGAAGCATAACACGTAAGAATTAGAGCTGATATTTCAAATACCAATAAGCAAAACGATTTTCATTGATTTAATTGGTACAAGAATAAAAATCACAGGCGCACGTTATATACGGATCGTGCAGACAAGGCGATCGGTTCCGTTTACCTCCCGATTCTGGATCGAATATCTTGAGTACGAATTAAAATTCGGTAACATTCACGATACCATTTATTGGTAGTTTTGAAAACAAAACCTATTACTGTATCGCGCGTTTTCTTGTTGAGTCCAGAGATAGCACTTTCCGTTGTGTCTAGCATATATATATATATATATATATATATATATATATATATATATATATATATATATATGCTGATTATATATATATAATCATAGATGGAACATTTTTGCAGTATTGTGTCGGCAGTTTAATATTTTGATCAGTCAACCCTTATTGGAATCTGATTTGTTCTAATAAGCCATTGAAATTCTTGCTGCGATTCTCTACTGATTGGCTGCGACAGTTGCAAATTTACTTACACACCGACCTGCAAGGCAGTAGTTCTGCAAGGCAAAACTGCAAAGCCGACATGCATGCAATGCATGGAGTTACATAAAACACTCCAGCACAAGAATACATAGACACCAGTCATACTGGTCAATCAAGCAGTCAGAATTACATGTACACGCGTTTACCGACCACCATACAATTCCTTGATCAATCAAGTAATCAGCGTCCACCAATCGGTCAGCAACACCTGATAACCTGCTACTCAAACAGTACTATGGCTGATATGGTCAACTTCTATGGTCAGCTTTATAGCTCTACACGCTTCTGGTATCCCTTTGAGTATATTTGGAGGATATTTATACGGATTTGACTGCCAAAATGTCATCGGGGATAACTGTTGTGGATGTTGCAATGAATCGACTTTATGTGATAAATTGTCCTTGAAAATAAAACATAGGATATATGGCAATGGAAAGAAGTCAAACGGGTTTGTGTAACGTATGACACGAGTCTTTAAATGCAAACCCGTAAGAGTAAATACACTTACCTGTTTAGAAAACAATGCGCACACATGGTCCGCTCTCCCAACTGACAGATGTATAGCCACAGAATAAATAGTTCAAAACAGCTTATATTTCATATTATGTCATGCAATAAGAATTCTAAGTAAAACTCGTTTGTATTTACTGTGCAGTTTCAAAATCATATAATACCCGATCACAAATATGTGACAGTTAATATGGAAGTTCTGCATCCAGTAATTATCCCTTGACATGAATATGCAACTAAATTGCTCAGTAGTGGAATCGATACACGTTATATATAATTATTGCTTTGTAATGATGGAAGCTGAATTTAATGTGTTCAAATCAGGACATGATATGGATCATTTTGTGGTCATATTGCCTCTTAGCAGACGTAGGTTCATCCTTTGTCAGGGGAAGAAAAATGTTAATCTTGCTCCTTCGATTTTAGGAACCTGTTTTAGTTCACACTGTCGAAATATTAGGTCTTCTTTTATAAACTGGTTCTTTCCATTTACATTCTGTATCAGCGCGTTGGCATGCTGCTTTTAACATGTACTTGCAACAATGAGTTTTTCCCGGCTCTTTATATTTCAGGACGTTTATCATCTCGTACAGTTACATAGGCATCTTCATTTTACAAAGGAAAAGCATATGTAGCGTGCTGAGCAAGAACCATACAACCCCCCTCTCTCTCTCTCTCTCTCTCTCTCTCTCTCTCTCTCTCTCTCTCTCTCTCTCTCTCTCTCTTGTGTGAATCTGTGTTCTGCCGATAATGCAGTTTGTATAACGTACCGTATATAACGCAGTTAAGCATTATCGTATATGCCAGTGTCACTCCTGGTACCCGGTGGGTTTTCCAGTTATAGAGCTGACCATAGAAGTTGACCATAACAGCTATATAATTGTTTCAGTAGCAGGTTATCAGGCGTTACTGACCGATTGGTGGACATTGATTGCTAGCTTGATCAAGGAATTGTATGGTGGTCGGTAAACGCGTGTAATTCTGACTGCTTGTTTGACCAGTATGACTGGTATCCATGTATTCTTGTGCTGGAGTGTTTCGTGTAACCCCATGCATTGTAGGTCGGCTTTGCAGGTTTGCCTTGCAGAACTACTGCCTTGCAGGTCGGCTTTGGTTAGCCAAAGTCTAAGAGAGAAAACCCTAAAGAAAGTCCGGAATGGAGACCCTAGAGCAGTTGGACGATGTGCTACATCCGCTTCTGGTACCTCTTTAGTCTGGACAGAGATGCGCATCGCCACACGACTTTGGCCCAAGACACATTTATAATGCTGGACAAATGGGAAGTTACCATAGCGGATTGGTCGGCGGTTACAGGTGTGCTACTTGTATTTTGATACAAACAGAGAGAGAGAGAGAGAGAGAGAGAGAGAGAGAGAGAGAGAGAGAGAGAGAGAGAGAGAGAGAGAGAGAGAGACATACGTACATACATATAGACAGCTCAAGATAGCTCTATTCGTCACCTAAACTCTTCAGCTACAATAAAACCAAACTGGTAATACTAATGAGTTCTGGAAAATGCTAATACGTTAAACTCTTAATAGCATCTTGTAATTCACAGTTCACAACGTTTCATGCGTTACAATAATTTAATCATTGCACGATATGACCATACAAAAGTCAATACACTTTGCATATCAAATGAAATATATAAATTTAATACTCACCCCTATGCTTAAGAACACAATAAAGAACGTGCACTCCTCGACGAGATCCAAATCGACCAGTGTGCCGGTTATAAATTGATCTTGCTTAAGTCCATAGGACAGTGAGTAATATTCAGGGTAAAACATCATGATTATAATGTCCTCGTCGCAAGTAATTTCCGGTGTCTCGTGAGATACATGTTGGTTCCGTCGCTTACCTGGAAAAACACTTTTTCACCCTAGTACACATGCACAACGAAACGTAGTCAAGTATTTCTAAGGCATAACCAAGGTTTTTTTTGGTCTAATTCTGTGACATGGCACGCACCAAATGGAACCCATCATACCCAGATCGACTACATCCTAGTTAAAACCCGTTACCGATCTGGCATCAGTAGAGCAAAAACAAGAACGTTCTCATGTGATGATGACTGGATTGATCAAGCCAATGCAAGTCCGGCTCAAATTCAACCTTGCACAACTGAATGACCCTAATATCTACAAGTCATTCCAAGCCACAGTTGAAGTAAAATTTGCTAACTAATGTTAACGTGATGAAGAGAAAAGCGCTGAAGAACAGGCAGAGTTCTAGAGTGGAAGAAGCACAACAGAACAATATTGAATCTAATGGTTCTGTCTGAAAAGTACGCAGAACATCAACAATACATCTGTCATGTGTTGATAGATGTCCAAAAGGCTTTGACAGAGTGTGGCATGAGGCATTGTGGGTCACAAAGAAGTGGGTCACAATGAAGATGTACATCACAGGCCAAAAATTGACCGATACGATAAAGCAGCTGTACGAAAAGGCTCTCAGTGCAGTAATTGCTAAAGATAATGTGGGGGACAGGTTCAAGACAACAATTGTAGTACGTCAAGGCTGTCTCATGTCAGTCACGCTTTTCAACACTTACTTACGCATCATGATCAAAGCCCTGAAAAACAGCTGTGATACAGTCATCATTGGCGAACGTACATCACGAACCTACGCGTGTCTTACTGGATTAATCTAGCATCGTGCAACAGTTGTTTAAAAGCGATTATATGTTCAAAACAAACAGACAATTCTGAACTTCTGACAAGTTTATGAAATAAGGAGACCAAATGTATTGGTGTGACAAATGTCATAAGGGCTTGATACATTAAATGCCATATTTAACATTGAACCAATTCTGCGAGCCCCAGATTTTAACCAATCGCTTATGATGTATCTGGATGCAACTAGTGTAGTGGTTGGTGACGCATTATTTCGCGAAAATAAAATATCGTGGATTATGCAGTGTAACATTTCTCTAAACTATTTTAAAAAATGCAAGAGAAATTATTGAACAATGGCGAAGGACTATTATAAATTGTTTTTGGCTTCTCAAAAGCTGAAATAAAAAACAAAGATTGTTAAATGGAATTTGATGATGCATACAGCATCGATATTCTGCATATCAAAGGAACATAAAATTTAATCGCAGATGCACTTTCACCTGTTTTTTCAAGCTTCATTTTGCATACATCTTTATTCATTATACATCGTCCTGTTTAGTTTCATTATTTTCATTGTTGTTTATTGCTTGATATAAAAAAGTAACCTTTATTGCATTAATCATCTTTTCCTTCTCTGAAACAGTGTTATGCAGATTATTAATTTTGTACCTCCTGGTCCATGATATATATATATATATATATATATATATATATATATATATATATATATATATATATATATATATATATATATATATATATATATATATATATATATATAAATGAATGTTTGTTTGCTTGTTTGTGTCGTATGCGTTCCTATACCGTTCATCCGATTGCGATAAAACTTTGGGGATTTGTTCTGCGCACGCCCGCGAAGGTTTCTGAATTAGTACAACCATTAAAATTGTAACAATTAACAAATGTGTTTTTGCGACATTTACCGTGTGTTCGCTGTGAACTGTAGGCGCCTTTAGATACGTCACGTGATCGAACAGTAGGCACCTTTAGATACGTCACGTGATCGAACAGTAGGCGCCTTAGATACGTCACGTGATCGAACATGGTCTGTAGCGATACCTAATTTTGCGTGTCTTCGGTGTGAACTGTAGGCGCCTTAGATACGTCATGTTTACTTAGTTACGTTTGGTTCGCGCCTTGGTTACGTCAAACAATCGCGGTATGAATTTGTACGTCACGTGATCGAACAAACAGTAGGCGCCTTAAATAAGTCACGTGATCGAACACGGTCTGGATTGGCTGAAACTGTGATGACGTAAATCAACAGCTGTATGAAATTCATAATCGGTAGCGATACCTAATTTCGCGTGTGTTCGGTGTGAACTGTAGGCGCCTTAGGTCATGTTTACTTAGTTACGTTTGGTTCGCGCCTTGGTTACGTCAAACAATCGCGGTGTTAATTTATAATAATCGTTACAAAGCATTACTTTCGCTGTCAAATCAATTATGCCACCTAAACGAAAAGCTATTGGTATACACCTCAAGCACGAAAGATAAAGGCATCACGAGCTTCAGAAACATACGAGCAACGGAAAGCAAGATTGGAAACAGTTCGAGTTCGCACTGCTCAAAATCGAGCATCTGAAACAGACGAGCAATGGGAAGCAAGATTGCAAACCGTTCGAGTTCGCACTGCTCAATCCAGACGAACAATGCACGCGGATTTAAATCTTAGTGCATTCCATTACAATGCTAATTATGATTACAGTCTTCATCCAAGTGTGCTTATTGGAAAAATGGATAAATTATGCGTGTATTGCAATGTCCACAAATTTAAGAATGAAACACCAGGAATGTGCTGCGCGGGTGGAAAAGTGAAATTGCCAGAATTACATTCACCACCAAAACCATTATCAACGTTGGTATCAGGTGACACAAGCCAATCGAAACATTTCTTGGCAAACATACGGTAGTACAATTCATGTTTCCAAATGACATCGTTCGGTGCAACAAATATCGTGCGCGAGAATTACATGCCAACATTTAAAGTGCAAGGGCAAATTTATCATCGTGCAGGATCACTACCACTGCCGAGCGCAGATCACAAATTACTTCAAATTTATTTCATGGGAAACACTCATGAACAAATCGATCAACGTTGTCAATTCAATACGGGCACTAAACGAGAAATAGTCGCTGCATTACAAACTTTATTCGATCAACACAACGAATTAATTCGTTGTTCAGAACTGCCCTTGAACAAATGCCAACTGATGACTACAAAGTTGTAGTTAGAGCAGACAAAACACCTGTCGGCCAACACGAAAGACAGTACAATGCACCAAAAATTGACGAAGTGGCGATCGTTATAGTTGGCGAAGAATTTAACTCGCGTGATATAATTCTTCATCGCACAAATGGTGATGTTCAGCGAGTCTCAGAAACTCAACGCTCATACGACGGATTGCAATATCCGATTTTATTTTGGCCATGAGTAGATGGATATCATTTCAACATCTTAATGAGAAATCCACAAACAAATGAGGAAACGAATAAGAAAATCAGTGCCATGAATTACTATTCATATCGATTGATGATTCGTGAAAACACTGAAAATCAGTACCCGGCATGCGTTGCAATGCCACTCAAAGAAACAAAGTGTTTGTGTTTTAATCCTGATATTCGTTGCAATGCCACTGAAAGAAAGAAAGTGTGTGTGTTTTAATAGACTATTTGACTGGTTTCTGGAAAGCATCTCAGATTATTTAGTGGTATTTATCGAGCCCACAATAAGTGGTTACCTTACCGAAGACGTTTTAGGTATCGCTACCAATTATGAATTTCATACAGCTGTTGATTTACGTCATCATAGTTTCAGCCAATCCAGACCGTGTTCGATCACGTGACGTATCTAAGGCGCCTACAGTTCACACCGAACACACGCGATTTTAGGTATCGCTACCGATTATGAATTTCATACAGCTGTTGATACTCACCAAAGTTTTATCGCAATCGGATGAACGGTATAGGAACGCATACGACACAAACAAAGAAACAAAGAAACATACATTTTTAACAAACATACATAAAACACAAATACATTCTTTCTTTGAGTGACATTGCATCGCATGCCGGGTACTGATTTTCAGCGTTTTCACGAATTATCAATCGATATGAATAGTAATTAATGGCACTGATCGAAGACGGTCTGGATTGGCTGAAACTATGATGACGTAAATCAACAGCTTTATGAAATTCATAATCGGTAGCGATACCTAATTTCGCGTGTGTTCGGTGTGAACTGTAGGCACCTTAGAAACAGACGAGCAGCAGGAAGAAGATTGGAAACCGTTCCAGTACGCACTGCTCAAGCCCGATCATCTGAAACAGACGATCAACGGGAAGCAAGATTTGAAAAAGTGGTATTGCAACGCATGCCAGGATTAAAACACAAAAACTTTCTTTCTTTGAGTGGCATTGCAACGCATGCTGGGTACTTGATAGTATACATATATATATATACCTGCATGAAACCGATAGTAATATGATTTATTTTCTCCGATAATGCGAGTGTATCATTTATTATAGCATTAGTCTGCTGACAGACTAGCGAAGACTATAGCATTAATGAAATCGGACCTAGAATTCGTTATTTGCATTCCGAGTCACATGACTGCACAAATCCGGCGACCTAAATGACAATGATATAAGAGTTAAAATAGTCACGTGATATCCACAGCAAACCATTTACAGTGTTGCTACAGGAAAACAAATCAAACATATATATGAAAGTCACGAAATATTTACCCAAAAATAACACATTGAATAAGTGGGAAGCACGGGTCAATAAGCGGTAGTCACGTGATACCAACTAAATACATCGCTGTCACGTGCTTAGGCTTTGTTGTAACTGGTTTTCTACACCTTGCTCCGATAAAATAGTTTCCTAGTCGTTTTTCTCATAATAAATATGTTGAGAATTAAGTGTGTATTATATTTATGTATAAGTATTACTTAACTTAATTAATATTTACGAATTCTATGTACAACAACTTTCGAAATGGCTTAGTGTTGGTATCGCGTAACTGTTGGACCTCTAGTGTCATTGACATGTAGGTTACGAGATATATGTAGTCATGTGACTCGGAATCAAAATAGAAAGTTCCAGGTCAAATTTCATCAACGCTGTAGTTTCATCTCTTTTGTCAGTGGATTAAATATATAATATATGATAATACATACATAAAGAACCTTACAAGAAATTTCACACGAGGCGGTCCGCGAAAAAAAAAGAAAACTACAAAAAAAGCGATTAACAGCAGACCTGTTCTGTATCGTTCGTGGTTGTTGAAGGAGGTAAAATTGACATATATTTTATTGGATTAACAAAGTTTATACTTATTATATAAAGAATTGTGGGATCTTTACGATTTTCCACCAACAATATTACGTCATTTTAAGTGCAATCACACTATATTTGTAAACACTAAATATGCAGTATGAGAAAAAATCTGCACCTGTTTCTCCAAATATTGAATATCAGTTCAAGAATAAAAATGGACACAGAGAGATATAAAATACTATTATAAAGCCATTATTACATTTTGCCAAAGTTCATTGGTATGTATGTATGTATGTATGTATGTATGTATGTATGTATGTATGTATGTATGTATGTATGTATGTATGTATGTATGTATGTATGTATGTATGTATATATGTATGTATGTATCTATGTAGGTATGTAGGTATGTATGCAGGTATGTATGTGTATAAACCTGTCAACACATTATAGAAACCCGGACTTTTCTAGGACAGTGACGAGAGAAAAACTTAACATACATGGTCCAAACAAAACGTGCAAAACAGAGAATGTAATTTATCTCATCACATGTAAGATCTGTAGCCTGCAGTTTGTCGGAGAAACTGAGAGGCTACACAAAAGGATCAACCTTCATAGATCTGATTGGATAACAAAGAAGCTATACAGAAGTCCGGTCGCAGAACACTTCTCCTCCACGAGCCACACCTTCAGTGATATAACACTTATTGCAATTGCTCACAACCACAACTGGAGTTCCGAAACCAGGAAAGAAAAGGAATCTTACTGGATACGACGCCTTCGAACATTGAAACCAAGCGGTTTAAACCAAGAAGACTAGAAAAAGACAGCCATGCACAAATGTAATTATTTTTTCCAGCTGACACATTTTCTTTTAAATAATTCTCTAAATTCGCTTAATAACCTCTAACTACTAATATAAAATATCCAGGATATAATTTGCGCGTGCATAAATTTACATACAAAAACATGTGTCGCTTTGGCTCATCGATTTATAAGTCAACACATTTTACAGCATCCGCAGCAAGTTGTTAGAAACTAGTTGTAACAATAAATTTCAAGGTTTATATTCCTGTAGAAACAGGCATGTAAAGTTTTGTAAACACGGTTTCTGTATTTTGCTTGTTTGTCTTGTCTATGTTCTGTATTTGCCTTTGATAAAGACTCATTAAGAGTCGAAAGCGCTTAGGCTAGAGTGATTCTAGTTTTGCACCCTGTTGCGTGTCAGATTTTTGCATTTATCTTAACCAATCCCTGACAAACGTGATCCTTTGCTGAATCCAGTGCATTTGAAAGGACTGTTATATGCCATATAATTTGTATTCTTTATATATATATATATATATATATATATATATATATATATATATATATATATATATATATATATATATATATATATATATATATATATATATATGTGTGTGTGTGTGTGTGTGTGTGTGTGTGTGTGTAATTTCTGGTACATGATTATATCTAATTTTCATACTTCTTATTCATGGTTTTAATGTGTACAGAATACCTTTAGTTCAGTCTGGCCTATCGGACTTCAGTATATTGTGATATATTTTGTATAAATAGATGTTTACATACGTGTTGACAATATGTTATCATAATCTTAATAACAAAACCTAATTTGGTCCCCTAGACGTAGTTTCTTAGTGACGTTTGGAATTTCTACGTTTTCAGAATGATTCTGCAATGTCCTAACGGTTGCGCGAAGTCACGTGAATATTCTTAATTAATGCAAAATCAATAGTGTATGATGTCACCTTGGGTTCAGTTGCAAGGTATGGTGTATATAAATAAGGAGGGAATTAAGCAGATGCATTCCGATTTCAGAGTCATTCACACTTATTGTGCAAATGATTAAGTCTGCACTTGTGTTTTAAGTTATACATAGATAATATTCGAGAGGAAAACGTGTTTAGACTGTTCTGTGGAAATAGAAAGTCCTCATTATTTGGACTATAGTATTATTCTGAAATTTATAACTTAGTTATAAGAAATTTGGACAAGCCATCCTGACAGCGTCGCGTTTATGGGGGAGGGGGGAGTACATTTCTGGTATTGAAATTTATAACGAAAATTTTATTAATGTACGACTTAAAAAATGACAAGTTTGGATTCACTTCTTAAAATTGTACGTTACTCTTTCGCTTTTATTTATAACGTAGGTAATGAAAATGTTTGTTAAGTTTTATAATGCGTGCTGGTTTTGCCTCTTTTCTATGTTCGATTGCGTATAAAGTTTCTGACAGGAATGTCTTAGCAGCATATGTTTAGCACATAATATGTTTTATATGGCGGCCATTATATTTGATGAACTAAGAACAGGGTAAAACACATTGAAAATGTAAAATGTAAGCTTTCCCACACCAGCTTTAGCCGTACAGAGAGTGGAACAAAAATAAACATGTGATGTGTGTGATTTGTTTAAGTCCTAAATATTTCTTAATTACCTTTTTATTACCTTCCTGAATGCTTTAACTTCACTTTTCTGTTTTCAATGTTTTGAAGGGTTTATGGCCCATCTTCCTGTCACAGAAATGATAATTACCAGAAACGCCATGCGCGCTTGTGCAAGTCAAAGAATGTCTAATGATGAAATAACAGTCGAAAAATAACAAGGATACCACAATTTCTTCCTGACACTTACTTTAAGCAGTAATTATTTTCCTACTTCTCAAGGTCTTGGATTCCGTCTCTATCATGTCGTGTGTGTGTGTGTTGGTGTGAGGGGAGGTATGTTTATGTTTATACATATGATAAGGACGTGCAATAGATACCATGATCTCCATTTAACCATTAATATTTTAAACAATATAACATAACTATTTTTTTTCGTGAAAAATGATGCACCTAAAACAGGGAAAGTAATATATTTACCTCTCTCTGTTTCCCCATCCATATCTCTCTCTCTCTCTCTCTCTCTCTCTCTCTCTCTCTCTCTCTCTCTCTCTCTCTCTCTATATATATATATATATATATATATATATATATATATATATATATATAGCAGCAGAGAGGGTGAACAGACCACCCTTTTCGAGCAAAAATAAGGCTTCCAGATCACGTTTTCGAGCAAAATAAGGCTTACAGACCACGTTTTCGAACAAAATATAAGGCTTCCAACGAAATCTCATTTAACCCAAAAAAAAGTCTCCATTTTTGCAAAAACGGAGATTTTACGATTTTGCTCGCAACGATGTGGTCATCACCCTCTCTGCTGCTACAGGTTAACAAAAAATAAGAAATGATTTTAACCGAATATTTGATCAAGTCCTTGTGACTTTACAAACAAACTAATCGCTAACATCTCTTCTTGTAAATCAATCAGATTATTTGACTGGTCGGTGAGTTTGAAATTAATTCTGGTTAATGAATTGTTATGGCATCGCATGTAGACAGGATTAATTGGGTTTTCAATAATTAGGAATCCTGGAGGAGCTGTTGGTGCAAACGAATAAAGAATATATCCCTGCTGAGCTTGATTTGATTGCTCTAGATTAATCTGATAGCTTCCTTCGATAACATCACATACTAAATTGAGCGCAATCACCGATGAAATATTCACGTTGAACGAAGCGATATGCCTACCGCCACCATCTGGATCATTATTATATTTGAGGAGGACAGTTGAATCTGATTTTTGTAGCGCTTTGATATCGGTTTTAACAATTCTTGCTAATTCATCAGCGTTGTATTTCGGAAACTTGAAATTACGCAGATTGTCTTCTGTGATATTGTAATCGGTTAGGAATCGTTGTTTATTGTCGCTGTTGTCATTAATTATTGTTTGAATAATTAGTTCATAGATATATTCCATGTCCGATATGAGTTGATTTATTATTTCAACGTGTTTTTGCGATTTTGTTTTCCGTAGTTGTTCTAGTTGTGTTTCATATAATTGTTTAATCTCATTAAAATAACCACGGACGTCAGTTAGCGTAAATGAAATAGTAACAGATGAGTCGGTTGTTCTTTTAATGATAAAATCCCATTGCAATGTGTCTTTGTTGGTGAATATAAATCTATCGGCGATTTTTCCTTTTCTTATATCAGATAAATTATCTCGATAACTGGGATTGATTTCATGATATGATTCTACGTCCGTGGTTAAGTCGGTGGTGGATTTTTCCGGTGGTTTTTCAGGCCATCCTAGTACGGTTCTAATAGAACTCTGATAGATATCTACGACGTATCCTTCTGTGCTTATCTCAATTGCGGATGATAGCGTCGGCTCATGAATTGTTATAGCGATTTTTGATTCTTTTCCAGTAATCGATTTTATTCTACGCGCGAATTCATTATTGATTTGTTCAATTTGGTATGATCCGGTTGGTATCGAAACGACATTCCAGTCTTGAGTCCCGTCGTCTTTATTCTTATACGAGAACACCAGTGAATTATTCGGTTGTTGACCACCAAATGATTTTGATCTGATATTAGGCCAACTGTGATACACTCGTAGTTTTGCTAGCGCTATCTCCTTCACGGGGACTGGGCTAGGGAAATTCACACTGAATTCAGGATTCGTTGATGTTATTGATATCATGCTTGTTTGTACTGGGTTCGTGTTCTCCACTACTCGTTGAAGTAATTCCATCGGTGTTGTCATCGTTGCTATACTGTTGTTGTCGCTCTAATTTTGATATCGTGGAAACGTAAATACTGACCATCACTGAGAACTCACAATCTGATATCGTTGAGGTTATTGAGATCATTCTGGTTTCTGGGTTTGTTTTTGGGTTTGTTTTTGGGTTCGTGTTTTCCAATTCCATCGGTGTTGTCATTGTTATTATATTCATGTTGTTGCTCTAATTTTGATATCGCTGAATCAAAAATACTGACCATCGCTGAGAATTCACTATCTGATATAATTGTATTATCGAGTGACGACGATATCATCAGGGATAACTGCGAATATGCGGTTGATGCAATATGAAATTGAATTAAGTAATCCTGCAGTTTGCGTTGGCTGCATGATGATATCTTTTTTGTTATCCCGGTTGATATACCCGCGATTGTAGCCATCGCAGAAATGCAAATTGGAACTACAACCGGGGCAATCATTGTAACCGATGCGAGTATTATTCCGGCGCCAGCGAGAACGCTTGACACCGAGTACATAGTAATATCAATTGCGGTGATTCTTCGTCGGTATTTTTTTATTTTTATTTGATACTCCTCGGCGAGGGTTTTGAGTCTATTTTGAAATTCTCTGACCTGATCATAGCGACATTGAGTTGATGAAATCATTGTTATTTTAAAAACGCTAGCGTTTTCAATTGTGAAATCCGAAGGATTTTCCTTTCAATTATCCCACCAACGAATTGGTTTTAGGATCGGATGAGGGGACACCGGATACAAATTCTATTATCCAGGGTAGTGACTCCCTAATCACGAATTCGTCGGGACTGCTTATAACAATCGTAAGCGGGATTGGTATATAGGGTGGAGGTTTTGGTACTTTATCTAATATATATGTCAGCGTGTTAACACCGCGGATACTTGTGTTGCTGAATTCCAAATCAAATTTACGGTGATGTATTATTGTAAGTCGGTAGCAACCTGGTGCACCAGTATGTCTGTTGCCAACACGAAGATAATTATCATTTCCCCGGATCCAATCAAAAGTCCCACTATCAACCGTGTACACGATGTTATTGACGCTTACACTATGTGGAGTTTTTACTTTATCGATAACCGCTTTAATTTCAGCGAGGGTTGGACCTGTCAACGATGTGGTTTCAGACACAGGTGTTCTCCCTAAAAATCTATCAACGATGGTATTAAGTGTTGTTTGTCTCACCATAAACATATTAATATCTTTGAGAGTTATTGTAGATGTAGCCGGGATACCAAAGAAATTATTAGCGATGTAGGCATTGTGAGTGTGCTTGCCGATAAACTCACTGATTTCAGCGAGAGTCATGCCTGCCACAAGCGGGGTTCCAAAAAACTTAACAATGACGTCGTTAGTGGGTTTTTGATCTTCTATTAGTTTAGAAATCTCGAGATAATTTGCCTTGATTTCATTTTCATTCATCATCCTTCCCGCGTCCTTGTTAAAAAAGAATAGCGATAGATAGTTTTTAATTTCAGCGAGAGTCATGCCAACCACAAGCGGGGTTCCAAAGAATTTATGTACGACATTTTTGCGAAAAGTACTATAACCTCGTATATAATCCTCCAGATCACGTTTGTGGGCGTCAATCGCGTCGGTGATTGTAGACACAAGTGCGCCTGGTTTAAGTTGTCCACTGTTGGAATATAGCGCAATAGAGTTTTCAGCGGCGTCGCGCTGCCGTATCAAAATATCATCCAATGACACATCACTGCTTTTCAATTTACCCTGTTTGTCCTGAAATACAACTATTTCGTTCGGGTCAACATTTACTAAATTTAACGTCTCAGCTATTTCATCTTTGATTAGTTTTTTTACATCACCGGTTGCAGTGTCATCGGGTTTGGGTTTCAAAGATCTCCCCCAAATATCAATCATGTTATTGTAAAACTCTTTCTCTCTCTAAAATCGTTTTTGACGACTTCGTTGAAAAATCTTCGATTTTCTCCAGCGATTACTAGTGTATTCATTCACGACAACATGTGGTGGTTTTCCGCTTGGGTTACTCAAGGAGTTAGAAATAGCGTTAAGGACATTTAATACTTCGCTGCCACATATTGGTGGGTCAATCATCGTTTGTGTTGGTAGCGTAGAATACCAAGTCTTCATTGGAAGGGTTTTTATATAACGCATAAACTCTTTTGGTGGGGCTAATCCATATGAATCAAAATAGACAATCCCACGTGGATCAATAGCGTATGCAACCCAGTGAGTTCCAGGTCCGGTGCTGTTATCTAAATTAATGATTCCGGTTTCAACGCTGTTTGGTTGATGTGGTAATTGATCTTTCATAAAGACACCTCTGAAGTTTTTAATCGCGAGTTTTTTTAGCAGCATCGAGTAAATCAAAATTGGACATGGGAACCATAGGTTCCTGAGTCATAGACTCTCCAATTAATAAACCGGTCTTAGTCTTAGACCCTTTCCGCTGTACCACGAATACGGGGTTCCTGGTAGTCTTAGACCCTTTCCCTTTTTTTATATCCTTTCCCAGTTGCCTTCTTTAGTGCCATTCCTGCTGCAGTACCAACGGCTCCTAACGCTGCCGCTTTAGCCACCACTGGGGCTGCTGCTGCAATCAATGATGGAATCGCAGCTAACAACGGAAATATACCGCCTGTTTTAATCATATTTTTGATAGCAGCCGCAGAGAGAGTAATCTGAACACCCTTTTTTGCTACTAGTGCATCATTGAAATGTTTCATCTGACGAGTTGTCAGCGATAGTTTATTTGCACCACCAGTCATTTGGTTGGGTTTCAACGTGATTGTGGTTCCACATTTTTTAGCTGATTCCGATTGCAATTTTTTTAATTGACCGGGAGTTAACGCAACACTAATATTACTATATGACATTATACATAATTGATTGATTCTAAATCGTTTACAATTTCAATTACATGTTTTCCACTGGTGCATCTACCTCTCTCATTCTTCCACCAACACCTTTAAGTAGCATTGATTTATCACTGAGAATGACAGCAACCGCTCTATAATAAGCAATAGCACCACGAGTCACATTAGCTCTAAAATGTATATCAACAACAGATTGTCTCATCAAATCGAGATGTTCCAGTGAGAAGTAATAGATCGGATACAGATTTTTAAAATCATATTGTGATATTTGCAAACCAGTATCCACATTTTGATCGCGTGCCATAAATGACAACAGACGATGATAAACTCGTGCAATATGATTTTCTGTGTAATTAAGTTGTATATCCTCGGATGGTTCCTGTTGGCCGTTTATTCTCAGTGAGACGTCTTTCACACCTAATTGATCAAATATCATATGACTGAAACGTTGATCGCCAACTCGTGTGTTATCCTGTAACGCAATAAATATATGACGTGGCGCAGAAACGCCTTGTTTTGATGCTAGATTCCACGTGAATAACCCGTTCAGATTTGATTGCTTCACATCTGTACTCACGGTTAGCCAACTCAACAACGACTTTCCTCCTTGGTCCATAAATGATAGTAATCGTTCTTCTGCGGTGATTGCTGGAGTCAACACTGGCATCCACAATGATATTTTTGTTAAATTGACTTTACCGGCATCAGCATTTGGATTTGCATTTTCTGCTGGAATCCTCCAGATTGCGTCACTATCATCACTCTTTCGTACAAGCGATACTGTATGCTTCGCTCCATAAATAACTTTTCGGACGTTTCTACAGAATCCAAATATATGATGCAGTGGAATCGCGCATGAAAATGATTTACGCGCTCCTTGCAACATTGAAATACGTGTTGCAGCTCCTAGATTGAAATTAACATCGTTGTTTATAATCATATCTTCGGCATCAATATTAGCGGTGCCAGCATTATTCTTTGGTCGTCTTACAACAAATTGTTTTCCTCCAGCGGTATTTGTAGCATCTTTTGCAAACATCATAGAAGGTCCTGCTGATCTTGTATAATCATCGGAATATCTCGCTAACCCGATTATTGTTGTAGCCACATCAACATCGCGATCTATCGCCTCAATTTCTTTTCCATCAATGAGATATTTTGCACTCTCAAATAACGCCATGATACCATTATTGACAAAACCGACTTGAGTACCAGCTGGATACGGTGCTGGTACAGCAGGAGTATCAGCAGCTGTTACAATTTCTCCTTCTACTTCAATAAACGCTTCACAGGGCAAAAAGTATTTACTGGTATCATGGACTTGAAGTTCAATTCTTGCTCGACTATTTGGGTCTATTGCATGATAGGCGTAATATTGATAATCGCGTACAGAATCATTCTTGGGGACTGGGGCGTCTATATCAAACGCTGGATCAGGTGACTTTTTGAACATTTTATTCTATTTATCAGAGTCTAAATCGCGATTTTCCATTTTCATCGTCGTAGTTTTTTAAAGCCACTTCCTGCTATCATATTTGCAATATTGCTTTGGTCGGGGGTTAAAACCATCGACGCTAATTATTCATCTACTGCGTTATTTATAATTCTACTAACGCTTGCAGCCATTTCCGCTGTAGACGGTAACGGTTTTGAAAATCCTTTGGATTTCATCCGTGATTTCACTAATGATGTTAATTTATTCTTCGCAGTTGAAAACGCTTTTCCAGCAAGATCTCCAACAGCACCAATACCCTTATCACGAATAACATCAATTGCTTTCATTCCTAATTGTTTAGCCCACGGCATCACTTTTGGAGCCATTCTCGCAAATAACCCTAAAATGGTATTACCTAAACCATCTCCGTAGGATGCTCTATAAACCGGAAACCGTGAATTAACTACGTAGACGGGGGTTGGTTTATCATGATTGTAGTGTATGATCATTATTTGAAATCAGAAACAATTTTTCAATTGTTATTTATCTCATCAATTGACTTTTCAATTCAGTCACTATGATACCCACTTTCCACTAACTCCCCAATGAAATCTCGATATGTGCTGATATCCATGATACCACCCTGAAATAATCGTCTACAGATATCAGCTGCTTCATTAATTATTTCCGGTGAGTTATTTCCGGCTCGGAACCCTCCTACAAGAACCTCTAATCGTGATATATCACTGAGAACACTACCAGGACATGAAACGCTAGCGTTTCCAACTAAACCACTCCCCAGAAATTTCTTCTCATCGTATGGCTGTCTTATTTGGAGTTGAAATTTTCTCTTGAAGTCTCTGTATTCCTTCATCCTTCTATCTAAACTCCCAGTATTTATTTCATACACTATATCAGCCCATTCATTATGTGACATTCTATAATCCGAATAATTGTCCGTGAAAAATTTCTCTTGTGAATCATAGCTGTTAGCAGCGAATTCACCTAAATTGTCTATATCCTCGTTGAGAATTCGTTGTTTAGCGCTCTCGGTAAATATAATTGATTTAGGTAGTCCACTAACTAGTTCTTCCTGAAATCCTTTAAATTTTCGTTTCGAAGCGGTTGATATATCCTGAGGAAGTGATTGCAAGGATTTTTTTGTTTGTTTAGTTCTTTTTGCTATTTTTTCTAACACAGGAATAAGACCCTCTTCTTTTCTTTTACCATCAGGATCATCTCCCAGTATAGCACGCTCTATCTCCTTCGTTGCTGTGGTTACTGGTTTAAACAATTCTTCAGATCCCGCAGCAAAATCAGTCTGAAGACTCTGTCGTTGTTGTAGTTTATTCCGTACAGAGTCACGAATTGGTACAAATCTCCTGATTGCATCCAGTCGTTTACGAGCCAATCGGGTTGTTAATGCTTCATTGACCATTATTTGAAATCAGAAACAATTTTTCAATTGCAAAACAATTTTTCAATCCGACCTAACACCACCGTGGAAGTGTTATTTCATCCTATAACAGCTTCGTTCATCGATGGCGAAAGTCACATAATTGCTATAAATAAAATATAATACTGTGACTTTCGCCATTCTATTTTTGATCAATCCGAACCAGCCATCAATTTTTTATTCACTGATTTTGACATTGTCAATCAAAAAATGCTAAAAAAAAATGAAAATCTCTATGAGGGATGGTCACAATCAAATAATGATAAATGGTCGGTCAATCAAATAATGATAAATGGTCGGTCAATCAAAATTGTTCATTTTCTTGAATTAATACCCGTAGGTTTCTAATCTTAGAATTAACCTCCTTTTTCAATTCGTATTCGTACCCCAATTCTTTTCGTATTCGTTCTACGATGGTATACAACGGAGCGAACACACTTACGTCACTGGAAAATGCGAGAGAGTCCCCAATAGAATTCTGAATTCTCTTGATGAGCGCATACTTCTTTGGTAGCATATACTTGTTAGTGCTAACTCCGTATTCTATATCCTGAAAATCAGACATGATTTGATCAGGATTTAACCCATCTGATAGTTCAATATCCCAACTTTTCAATTTTGAAATCTCGGATAAAATGCTATTCATGTTTTCAGAATTCATTATTCTGTAATAATGATATATTTCTAAATGAAAAATATGACGCATTAGACATAACTAAATTGAACTTTTTGTCCCGTCCTTTTTGAAATAGCCGATCGATAAATCCCCTCTGCAACAAATCGTACTGAGGGTGAACAAATATCGAAATGCCTACCGGCGCTGGTTATTGATTGAAATATTTTTTCTTCGTTAGTTATCGTATTCAAAGATTTCACAGGTCTCTTCCCAACCGTTTTGCATTTTCCAGTCTTTCCTCGTTTGGTATTCTCACTTTGAGTAACAGCCTGCAGATTTGATAAAGAATTTTTTTCGGATTAGAATCCTTGTGATCAATGACAGAATCATCCTCGATCAATCCATAAAAACATTCAAATGCGAAACGATGATTGAGATAAGTTTTCTTCCCAACAGTAAACATCAAGTACCCTTGATTATTCACAGCACCAACTGATTTCTTCAGTCTACAGTGTCTTACAACACCATCACTGGATGCTTCATAATTTGTAATCAAGAGATGGTGTCTGAATTCTTGGTTCATTCGTATACATAATACTATTGTTTGTCTAATTCATTGTTTGGTTTAATGATAAATCTTTCGATGTAGTCTTGAGGAGTTCTTATGATTTTGTCAGGGACGTTGTCAGTGTAGGGACTTTTTCAGGGTCATAATTTCTGATTGATTGTCCATTTTTTATTCTTTTATCATAATAACGCTTCAACTCCCTGTATCGCTTTCCACCGCAATTCAAACACAACTGAGATTTTCCCCTAACCCCAACCCCACATCGTATGCAGGGTAACGGGCCAAGGCTTCCACGTCGAAAGCTTTGCATATGATACCCACAAAACTCATTTCTGCATGATTTGTTACACGGGGTTACTGATCCAATCATAAGCCACTTGCAGTGATCCATTATATATAAATTCTTCATTTAAATGCTTGTTTTAATTATAGCATGAGGGAATTAAGGAGAACGCCTTCGAAAAATGCTGAATTCAATGCTGATAAGGAGTTTAAAAGATTATTGAAAATTAGTCCTAAATTTAATCTCGATAAACCAAAAAAACGTCCAATAGACGGAAACATGAAAGAGTTTAAGAGATTATTGAAGATTAATCCTAAATTTAATCTCGATAAACCCAAAAAACGTAACAAGAGATTATTAAAAATTAATCTCAAACGTCCAAGAGACGGAAACATGAAAGAGTTTAAGAGATTATTAAAAATTAATCCTAAATTTAATCTCGATAAACCAAAAAAACGTAACAAAATTAATCCTAAATTTAATCTCGATAAACCAAAAAAACGTTTAATAGACGGAAACATGAAAGAGTTTAAGAGATTATTAAAAATTAATCCTAAATTTAATCTCGATAAACCAAAAAAAACGTCCAAGAGATTACCCTGGAAAGATGCTCAATTCAATCTCGATATAGTTTCTAATACACCAAAGAATACAATTCTTGATAAAGCCATGATTAGTAAAATCAGAGACTGTTTTAATGAATTCAAGCGTGATGGAGCATCTTATTGTTGGTCAACATTTCGAATTGATGGTGTTGTTGATGCTACCATGACTGATGAAAAAGCAGCAGTGATAATTTTACGTGTTGGGGAAAAAAGGTATTTTTTCCGAATAAAATTCATTATTGAAGTCGATGGCAAATGGATTATTAGGGATAAATTTGAACCAATCCTCAAGAATAAAAAAGCTGTCATTGTGAGTAGAGATTCCAAACTAGGAATTCTAACCGGCATTGACAAACCATACTACACTACAAAAGATCTTATCCCGTAACAGCAATGGTTTATGGGATATATCCGTTAAATGATAAACCCGATATCGCAAAACTAGCTCCTATGAAATATTCTAGTTCACTGAATTGCGTGGCAACACGGGTAATGGAACACTTCACAAATGCATCCCGAGGAAATAAACTAACTGATCTGCGACGTAGGAAAATAACCGAATGGGAACTGACAGTGAAACAGCATGGTGCAAAGATTTCTGATATAGCTAAATTAGAAGCATCATTAAAATTCCCAATATCAGTAACAACAATAACCGGAGAGGTTTTATACGAACCGAAATATCAATCGCGAGGAGCTCCAATACAGATTATTGATCATAACAAACACGCGTGGACACCTGCGGTAACAGTATTTCCACGAAAACGAACCGTGAAATATATCCCCCCCGGAATTTTCCGGGGATGTTTTCTATGAAGAGAAATTATTCGATGCTATTCATGCGTTGTGTAAGGATGATCCTGTGTCAGTGTGGTTACTTAGAAGTGATGAAGATCCCGAAAAAGGATTCGATCAATTTGTAAGACCAAATGGTGAATTATATCGCGTTGAAGAATTAGATAACAGAATGAGAAAAATCGCTAGTGATTTTTCACCGGAGAGTTTCCATGAAAAACTACTCACGGATAGTTTTACTATTCCATCAGTGGTAGCTCACTTCGCAAGAGAAAAAAACTCATGGCGTCCAACACGAAGTGATTTTCTCGAGGATGTTAAATTGAGTTGCGTCGAAATTTGGTCATGGAGGACTGTGGAATACGAAATACTCACGTGATGGTATGATTTCAATTGATATATCCGCGTGTTATCCCGGAAGTTTTCTCGGATATTGGGAATGTGCTGAGTACTTCAAACGATTTGGACACCCCACGCATGAAATGACTCGTGTTGCGATTAATGGACCATTGCCTGATTTTGATTTAACCGGATTCGCTCGTGTGATATCATTTGAATTAGCGTCAGGATTACATCCGTGTAGTTATGTTTGGCTCGGTAGACACCTATCTGAAAAACACTGGATGCCAATAGTGCTATTGAGATATATGATTGATTGTGGTATGCTAATATCGTTGATTGTTTCCGAGGCTATTATATGCTATCGAGCTCAGAAAGAAGTTTGGCTACCACAACCCGATCTAGATCGTATTATCAGCGAACTACGAAAACAGTGTCCAGATTTCAATGAAGAACAAATCATGAATTGGTCTAAGAAGTTATTTGAAAGTAAAAAAGAACAAGCAAAGGATCTCGGACGAAGAATAATCGGTAAATTTACCCAGGGTGGACGATACGACAACGCAAAATATTCTTCGCGGTTGATCATAGACGTCGCTGAATACGATTTTATTGTAACGGATTTAATGAAACAGGGAAAACTTGTATCCCGTAAGGATGCTTTTCTATCCAATGGTGAGAAAATGGGTACGGTTGTTACCTACTGTGATGGATATAATTCCCAGTATACACATTTGAGAAGTTCAATGCTAGCCTATGCTTCTATTAATCTATTTTCGATGATAAATAGATTTCCTAATACCGCGGTTAGAGTGGCCACTGATTCGATGTATATACACAATAAGTACAAATCAGCTGTAGCGGCATTCACAGATCCGGAGGAAGCGTGGGGGTGTTGGCGATTTAAAAAGGAGATGCTACATGAGTATTGTGAATCGGCAGACGTTGCCGTGGATGATAAATATCTTTGTTGTAACCGTATTGAAATTCAATCCGAATTTTCTAATGCACCACCGGTATCTGATCCAGTATGTAGATACAAGACAGTTTATTTAAACGGTTGTGGTGGGTCAGGAAAGACAACTCGTGCAATTGAATTATTTCGTCGGTCAACCATGATTGTACTAACACCGACTCACAGACTCGCCAGAGAGATGATACAGCGAGGGGTAAATGCCTGTACTTACCATAGTTTCTTTCGATGGAAGGGTGACAAATGGACTCCTGAGCGTATGGGTGATAAATTCATTCCTGAAATCATCATTTGGGATGAAATATGCACAGTGTCATTAGATGTATTACAAACATTTCTCGAGTGGTTGTTAAACAAAAACACAAAAGTCGTCATGTGCGGTGATCACGGCCAACCACCACCATTTGTCGGTGCATCTCCACATGAATGGCTAAGGGGTTTTGTAGACTATTATGAAGAAATTACCACTGATTATAGATCACTTGATGAACGATTACGAGAATTCAAAGCGCTAATTAGATTACAACCGGATAGAATCTAATGCGAAATAGCGCGTGAAGTGATTTCAGAAACTCCAATGAATGATTTCTGGGAAACATGGAAACCAAATGATTTGATCATTGCAAGTAGAAAAATAGTCAGGGACACACTTCAGATGAAGTTATTTGAATTGCATAAAGAAAAATTTGCAACGCTTCCAGTACCTTTTTGTTATAGGCCATCGGATACACGAAAACAGAACATTGAAGTTGATATTCCAGGACAGAGTGAAAAACAAATTCTCGTATTAAATGATATTGTGCTGGTTGATATCAGCGTCGTCGAAAATGCATTGCGTGCTAATAAATCCCCGTGGACGCTAGGATACGCAGCAACAATACACTCTTCACAGGGATTGACTATATCGGATACAATTGTTTGGATGGTGGATAGTCACATCGAATGGTCGAATTTAGTCTATCTCGCAGTATCCAGAGTACGAAAAATAAATCAACTTCGAAGAGTTGTTTTCGATGATAATGACACAACAATAAGTGATATTGATGTTAGCATCATTAATAAAAAACTCTCCGGTTACAAACAACAGGACAAAAAAAAAACAACGAGAATTTGATATTGATGCTGAATTAATAATTACGCTGAAACAACAACAGAATAATCACTGCGCGAGTTGCAATTGTATAATGCGTTGGCAGTATTCGGATAAAGATCCTCGCCAATTTACCGTAGACAGAAAAAATAACAGTCTCGGTCATGTCAGAAACAATGTGATGTTGACTTGTCTTGAGTGCAATAGACGCAACGGCGCTAGTTAAGACCATGCGGTGGCAATTGAGTATCCTCGGGAATTACCTGTAGTTGTTGTCGAGTAAATCCTCGTTGAGGGGCAGTTGAATCCAGTTTATAGACTGGAGGTCTACCCGTAGATCGTGTTATACTAGATATCTTGTGTGCAGTAACACTCTAAATAGGATCAGTAGCCCTTTTTCTACCCCTTCAAGCTCTCCTGGTTCATATAAATACCTAACAGTGACATTACTACCAAGAATTGGTTCTTTGAAATCTTTTTGTGGTTGTACGGGTATAGACTTCTTTTTAATAGCGTTGCTAGGTTTCATGTTGATTGTTCTAGTAATCTCATTATTCAGTGCAGTAATCACAGCTGGTAACCTTTTGACCCATTCACGGGATCGCTTTTCTTGAATAAACTCCTTCGCGTATTGATATCCAAATAACCGCTCAGCAATCGTCCGATTAAATCGTTCGACAATGGCCTGATCGCGATGTAGCGCAGTATGCCCTCGTCGTATGGTGACATTATGATGTTTCATTGTAGATAACACTGCACCCTGAAATTCCTTGCCAGGATCAACCTGCAATAGATTTGGCCAGTGCAGAGGACCCCTTCGATAAATCCTCTCAAATGCAGAAGCGACTTCAGTGGCTGATTTTGTTTTTAACGGTTCTGCTTCTTTGTATCGACTTGGAATATCAACTACGGTTAGCGCGTATTTGTAACCACGATCATGTGGCAGAAATAATATATCAGCCTGATGAACTTCATTAGGAGCGGTCACATCAAAATGCGAGAAATTAATCTGTTTAGGCGGTGGTAGATAAATTTGCCATAGTGCCTGTTTGGATAACCAATTAGCCGCAGTGGTTTTTTTTCACTTTTGCAGCACTAGCGAGTTTATGGACTGCTGATTTACCCCTCCAGTATCCTCTTGGGGAATAATAAATTGATTCCATATTATTAATTACCGGCACCTAACATCAATTTACTTTTCATAGCCGATTTTATCAAAAAGGAAGCCAATTTTTCTTTGAAGGATTTATCAGGAATAGCATTTAACGCATGAATTAATTTCACATCTGCTAGATGCCTGTGTTGCAGATTGCTGCTTTTATAAGCAACATCATGAAGGTAACAGGCCTTATCAATGGCGTTTATTGGTTCTTCACCGGGTCGGGGCTGATTTTGATTATTGAGTCTGATATCAAGTCTGGTTCCCGGTCCACAGTAGCTATATCCCGGAAGGTGCTTTTCTCCGGGGTACTTTGCCCATGGGGTTCCAGGGAGCTTTGCCAATTTGGCTGCGATATCACCTCCTCGTTTTTTTTTAAAACATCTCCGAATTGTAAAATCTTTGATTTTGTAGAAACAAATCTGAACTTTTTAATACCACATGTTGCACATCTACCAGTAAGTGCTGATCTGTTATTTTTAGTTGTAACCGTCGTCAAGTCATCTGTGCCAGTACGCGTTTTACACTTCATACAATATAGATCCATAATTTATGTATAGAGATATGGATATAATTGATTTTTCAGCGACTAAAACAAGAGAACCAATTAAGCATCATGCAGCGCTACCAAACTCTATCCGGATGATTATAATCGGGCCATCTGGATCCGGTAAAACGCAATTGTTGCTCAATTTAATAATGAGATGGATGAAGTGGGATAAGTTGTATTTAGTTGCCCCTAGCGTAGATGATCAACGATGTTATGAAGTGTTAAAGGATTTTAACGAGAATGCATCAGAAATTAAAGGTGAGAACGCCATTGAATTTATAACCGATATCGATGAAGCACCGAACATTGATGATATTGATGGAGATATTAACAATTTAGTCGTATACGACGATATAATGTTGGATAAACAAAAAAATCCTGCTAGGATCTTTTCCAGAGGCAGGCATAAAAACACTGACGTGATATATGTCACTCAACGCTACACTCAGGTTCCAAAAGTCATCAGAGATAACTGCAATATTCTTGCTGTATTCAACGGAGTTGATACTCATACTCTTAGAAATATTTGGCAGACATGGTGCTCTGATATGGATTTCAATCAATTTCGAGATTTCTTTAGTAATGCTCAGTCGACTCCGCACGGATTCGCAACAATAAATTTGCATGATCCTCGGACACGATATCGTATCAGACTGGATCAAATATTCGGTTGAAATCATTTTATTATTTTTATTAACCTGTAGCAGCAGAGAGGGTGATGACCACATCGTTGCGAGCAAAATTGATTAAAAAATCGTAAAATCTCCGTTTTTGCAAAAATAGAGACTTTTTTTTTGGTTAAATGAGATTTCGTTGGAAACCTTATTTTTTGCTTGAAAACGTGGTCTGTAAGCCTTATTTTGCTCGAAAACGTGATCTGGAAGCCTTATTTTTGCTCGAAAAGGGTGGTCTGTTCACCCTCTCTGCTGCTTATATATATATATATATATATATATATATATATATATATATATATATATATATATATATATATATATATATATATATATATATATATATATATATATATATATGCATTCACAAAACTGCTTACCCCGCGGAACAAGCTTACAGTCGATTTTTGGAAAGTTCATATTTGCACGGTATTATACGACAGGCAAGACCACAACATTGAGTTAGGATTACATGATTAAAACTAATTAGAGCAACGAGATAATTTACCGATAAATGATCAAGTTCAGTTCTTAATGCTTTATGTGTAAAGTCAGTATCGCATCTTTTCATTTCTGAATACACAATAGAAAGAAAATGTACTATTTAAAAGCAAAATTTCACAGATAAAGAGGAATTTTTTTGACATGTGAAATTATATCTTTTCCCATCATCCAGTTCTGTGTGTCTACAAAAGCTACTCCTTAATCAACAAAAGTGAAAACTATGAATGCTTTGTAAGCAACATAAAATTAATTAGAAACTGCCCTAACTTATAGACATGGGAATTAATCTTGGATAAAGTACTTTGATCTAACTCCGTTCATGTATTTCTGAGTTATTTCCCTTTTCTTCCTAAACGACAACAACGAGAGTATTCTTAGTACAATCAAACTTTCACCGTTTTCAGATAGGCACAAAAAATACACAAAATGATAAAATTGGAATATACTCAGACAGATTAGGTTATCCGAATCCTACGGCTTTACTTAAGTCAAGTGTATGTGTTTGAACAGACTTCAAAAGTGAGGCGAATTGTAAGAAAGAAGGTGGTAGTATTTGTATGAAAGTGTTTATTCCTCTAAATTTCGATTCTGGAATAGAACAAAACTATGTTTTCCTACCATAATAATTCGCTTCTCGTTAAAATATCATGCTGGTACCACATTATCAAATCTAAAAGTTTTGATTTATGGGTGATAAGCTGATCTTGTGTTTCCAAGTTCTCATAAGCAGTATGTAGGAATTTGTAATGATTGTTTTGAAGCATATAGCCCATTTTAAGTTTGCATTACTTTATGCACGTTTGTAAGTATCTGACTCCATTTCAATAATGAAAATCGTTACTGTGGGAAACACTGCACAGAACTCAGTCATTTCATTCACTGATTTACAATTTCTGACATTACTCTAAACTGGGTGGCCCTACTATATCATCATCTACAATGTTCATTTTTAATGGAGTTTCCATACAAACACTATCTCAATTTGCTATCGAAAGTCTATTATCCTCTGATAACAGACTAAAGTACTTCATCCTATTCAGAAACTCCAGTATAATTCCGTAAATTACCAACAGTTTGAGAGTTATATCACTTTGCACATATGTATATACAAATGACAAAGCTTGTTAAATGGACATGAAAAGCAAATTTGTATTTGTCTATATTTTCCTTTTCATGATTCAGCATTATAAATATCTGAAGCAGACAACATATTTTGTAGATTCTATGTACATACATGTGTACATGCTCAATCACCCATTCGATGAAAGTGGACTTGCCCAGAAACTTGAATTGACCCCAGTGCATGTTCGTCTTTTACAGTGAAGATGTCCGTTCAGTATGAAACGCAGAGATGATAACGGTGTCAGAGCTGTGCAGGTCAGAGTCAGGTTTGAAATCATATATCATTGAATTAACTAAGTTTTAAGCATCTATTTTCCTCATTTACGATTTTCGTTTTTTAAATAGGCAGACGGTTACAAAAAGATATGGATGTATATTGAGCCTATAGTTTGGTATAACTGTTAAATGTACAACTCTTGAGATTAACTGTTGAGAAGAATTTCGTTTAAAATGTATCAACCGTATTCGTTGTTTAAAATGTATCAACCTTATTCGTCATTTAAAATGTATCAACCGTATTCGTCATTTGAAATGTATCAACCGTATTCGTCGTTTAAAATATATCAACCGTATTCGTCCTTTAAAATGTATCAACCGTATTCGTCATTTAAAATGTATCAACCGTATTCGTCGTTTAAAATGTATCAACCGTATTCGTCGTTTAAAATGTATCAACCGTATTCGTCATTTGAAATGTATCAACTGTATTCGTCGTTTAAAATGTATCAACCGTATTCGTCGTTTAAAATGTATCAACCGTATTCATCGTTTAAAATGTATCAACCGTATTCGTCGTTTAAAATGTATCAATCTTATTCGTCATTTAAAATGTATCAACCGTATTCGTCGTTTATTACGTGTTGCTTACGTTTTGATTACAAACACTCAATGCATACTGCTTGGCAAACATATAAATGAACAAATACAAGTATTCTTAAATCATTTTCAAAATCGGTTAGTCCGACATTTTGATGCATTTCGCCAATGTTGTGGTACTTATATAATACTATTTAAATAAGTGATAAAATAAATATACCAAAGTCCTTTATTTGTGAGTAGAAATAGGAATCTAATGGCTTGCTCTCTCTCTCTCTCTCTCTCTCTCTCTCTCTCTCTCTCTCTCTCATAAAGTGTAACTTTTTCAAACGTCTGTTTTACCTATATGTTTATCTATTTATATTCATTTATTTGTCTCATTTTGATCTTTTAGTAATTCTAAGATGCTATCGTTAAATAACATATACCATATTTTGTCTTATTGTTTACTCATGTTAGGACATTATATTTGGGCCCAGCTGAAACAATCCAAGGTCAAATTCAATATTACAGTCAGCTTGCACCGGGCCTTAAACAAGAAGACTTTCACTTGAATATGACTTCTCAGAAAACTGCAAAGTAACTGATAATGAAAAAAGCTCATGTGTCTCCCTTAAAATATATTAGGGGTGTATGGGGTGTCCTGGGAAGGGGTATCACCTCTGGCTGACTAAGCAGTCGTACACCTTTGGGGTACCTCGCCTACCTCTGATCCCCACTTCTCACTCAGCTCTCACATGTGGCTCCAAGAAGCTGTGGCATACATAGCGGCTACATCCCGAAAAACGGCCTCGACTGGCCGGCGAAACCAGGCTATAAGTAGCGGATGGGTTTTAAACCCTCGATGAGTTAGGCAGAAATGCAGAAAGAACCCAGAGGAAAATCTCCCTTATAGGAGCAACGAACTCGCCAGATACAGTGAAGGCAGCACCGATTGGCAAATTGGCTGTACTTCCCAAAGGAGTAAACGACATACTTATGACCATGACACTCCCCACCCCCGCAAAAAGAAAACACCTTGCCATCATCAGTTGCTATATGCTCCAACCATGGCGAACCCAGATGAAATGAAGGTAACGTTCAATGATGATCTTCACTCCGTCACTGCTGACATTCCAATGGCACTTAAGCTCGTCATTCTTGGTATTTCAATTCAAGAGCAGGCTGTGATCATGTTGCCTGGGAAGGAGTGCTAGGAAAGCTCGGAGTAGGACGCTGTAACAAGACCGGTCTCCTCTTGCTTCAGACAAGCGCCGAGCATAAACTGCTGGTCACCCACACAGCCTTCCGTAACCAGACGGATGTACCCGCGTTTTAAGCACTGACACCTCAGCGACTACGTCATTGTAGGAAAGAGGGAGAGGCAGGATATGCGTGTGACCAAATCCTTGTGCATCGCTGACTAATGGACAGACTACCACCTCATCAACACGAAGCTCAACAGCCGCATTAAGCCCACAAGACGCCCACAGTGAAAGAAGGCTTCTGAGCGACTGAACATCGCCAAGCTGAAATGCACCAGTACCAAACAATCTTTACCGGATGCTCTGGAAAAACATCTGAAATCCACCCCGCTTGACAATCATAATATGGAGAGCAACTGGGCGGCATTCAGAGAGCTGGTCCACAGAACAGTTTCGGAAATCCTAGAACCCTGAACCACAAAGCATCAAGACTGGTTTATGACAACTGCGAGGAGATCAAGCAGTAGCTGGATGTCACACACCGTCTCCTTCAAACCTACCTCAATATCCCCAAGTCCACATCTAGGAAAGATGCGTACAATGCTGAATCAAACTGATGGAGTAGAAAGTCCTATTTCATATGTTTTACTTTCTAAATCACGCTGGTTTCATTTCATAACAATGGCTATACATTCAGTTTTCAAGATTTAGAATTTAAAAATTATTGGATGCAATACAAAAAAATGTCTGAAATTGCAATGTTGCAATTCGGACAATCCCTTTTCACATGTGATTGAGCTTAAACATCAATGTCATATGCCAAGCTTTTCACCTCGTTCTGTTGACCTAAACAAAGGTGACTGCAAATTGTATTTGTACATTTGGTTATTAGATTTATCCTTTCAAATCGCAGCAATTGTTAAAATTTTAATTTTATCTATCGAAATTCAAAGTTGGTTGTAGGATCAATGATTAGCACTTTAAGAAAATGTATTTTCCTTCAAGTGTTGTTCACTGATATTCTGTTGGCATATTAAATATATTAAGTGATTTTCAAACACACCTTGAAGGCGAACCAAGCTTTGTTCCTTACACGTGTGCAAAGGGGTCATCTCTCTCTTTCTCTCTCTCTCTCTCTCTCTCTCTCTCTCTCTCTCTCTCTCTCTCTCATATATAGAGGTGGTAACTAAATATGTAATTGATTGTATTTGCAACTGTGTACACATGTTTCAAAATGTGAAAACATGTACAATGCCAATCAAGAGGGCATGAATCACTGTATTTGAAAATGAGAAAACATGAAATATGCCAATCAAGATGGCATGAATAACTGTATTTGACAATGTATATATATATATATATATATATATATATATATATATATATATATATATATATATATATATATATATATATATTAGAAAGTCTTGAAACAAGAACCACATTCGCTGTGTGAATAAAAGTAAGAATGGATATGTAAAAATGCTTACAAATTTTAATTTTAGATGTTTATGTAATGAATTCCTGCTGAAACTTACTTTTCTTGACCAACCAATACATATTAATTTGCAATACATATAACTCTCCAACAGTAATTTCCTCCTTTTTCATTACTTTGGCAATTGGATCGCCCGTCTTA